>CAHIKZ030004400.1:1755000-1825000 GCA_903632075.3 Acanthosepion pharaonis
ACCCCATCTAAACGAAATGTCCCACGTATGCATAGTTAGAGCCCCGAGGGAACATTGTCATTAGGCACTTAAAATTACTCTCTGGTAGGAAGTTACTGCACCTAATAATAATAATAATAATAATAATAATGGTATGAACACCATCCAGACCCGGTTACGGAGATAGGACCTGTTACAATTCTATGGGATTACACAATACACACTGACAAAACAATCAAGGCCAGATATTGTTATTAAATACCACAAACAAAAAACGGTGCCTCCTTATTGATATTGCAGTCCCTGCTGACTGCAATGCATCTTTGAATATATTCAAAAAGTTGTCAAAGTACAAGGACCTTGAAATCTCGAAAATGTGGCATATGGGAAAATCAACAATCCCTGTTGTAGTTGGAGCCCTAGGACTGGTTGGAAAAGATTGCAGTAGACTAATTGAAGGGGTTCCTGGAAGTTCATGCCTCAAGGAGATACAAAAAATTGTTCTGACAAGTACAGCCCACACTTTACGAATGGCTTTATCTATGTAATTTATTTATTTATTTTTTTTTTTTTTTTTTTTTTTTGTCAGTGGAAAGTGTCATGACGCCATTTCTAACCTTAGGTCTCTGGGCGGGACCCGGAATCAAAATATGTACACACCAGAAATCAAAGGAAATAATAATAATAATAATAATAATAATAATAATAATTTTTTTTTTTTTTTTTTTTTTTTGTCAGTGGAAAGTGTCATGACGCCATTTCTAACCTTAGTTCCCTGGGCGGGACCCGGAAAGAAATGTGTAAACGCCAGAAATCAAAGAAAATAATAATAATAATAATAATAATAATAATAATAATTATTATTATTATTATTATTATTATTTAATGTGACACATGGGAACTTCAACAACCCCTGTTGTAGTTAAAGCCCTCGGATTGGTTGGAAAATATTCCAGTAGACTCATTGAAGGGATTCATGGTAGAAATAAAAAAAAAGACGTTATCACGAGTACAGTCCATACCTTATGAAGGGATTTGTCTATGTAAAATATGTGTGTTTGTCTTACCTTTTTTTTTTCTTTTTTTTTTTCAATTGATCAGTGGAAAATGTCATGATGCCATTTCTGGCCTTAAATCTCTGAGAGGGACCCGGAAAGAAATGTGTACACACCAGACATAAATAGGAAATAAAATAATAATAAATAATTTATACTACACTAAGCAGAGCTCTCATACTTCGGGATTTTATTTGCTTAAAACCTCCATCGCGTTCACTACAACAGATTTCTTTGCCCATTGCCAGATCCATAACCATCTGGACATATGTCCTTAGGATCTTAAGCATTGTGTATCAGTCTTAATGAGAAAGGGTAGTAATATGTATGTATCACGGCAGGGTATTTTTTATTTTAAGTTTTCTGTTACATTCATTTGGACTCCAGTGTCACATTGTTGGCATACTTTCCTCTTATATAATAATTAGTGTACCACTGACGTCAACATGAAGTTTTAATAGTGAGACGCAATGAAATAAGTGATGAAACAATGAATTGAGATTCAATAACACAGGGAAAAGAAAATCGGAACTAAAATAGAGGCCAATAAACCGTTTAATTATTCCGTTCCCTTTATATTTTCAGTCATTTAATGGTATCTATGATTCATTGATTACTCGTGGTATTATATAAATCACTTTTTGCTCAATATCTTTTCCTGTTATATGTTTAATTGACACTGAAATGGAAATAGCTTTCGTAAGAAAAGATTATCAACAGAACGACAAAGACGGCGTCGTCAAACCTTATTTTCATGATGTTGAAGCAAGACGATCACCAAAGGTATCGGAGTGCCTCGCACAAAATGCTTGAAAAAATAAGACTGCAATATAAGAAACGTAAGAGTAAAGGAACTGATTATTTAAACGGCTCATTTTACTCAGAGACTAATTTTGTCTAAATTCAGATAAATATTTTATTAGTGTATATTATTAAATCGACTAAAGGAGGTAGTCCTTTATTAAAATACCAATTTAAGTTGGTTCGCCTCCCTTCCTACTAACAGATGGGGCAGGAAATGTATAAATAAATACACATTGGCATTTATTATATTGTTTGATTATAATAATAATTATAACAGCAAGAGCAATAATAATAATAATAATAATAATACCAACAACAACAACAATATGTTGGGGTGTACATTACACTTAAGAGTTATAATTTTCGCATGCGTTCAGTGATTGAATCCGGACGAGAGGACAGAATTTCGAACGCTGTATCAGGCAGCCATTCCTATATCAAAGTTTAATAAAACAGCATACTTCATGCATATTAATCTGGCCATTCCCCCTTCTTCAATTTGACGTGTTTGTTCAAGAAGCGGTCTGTTATTGTTCTCCAAATTTTCCTCTGCAGTAAATAACTCCTCTAGTTGGCTACGTCACCTCAGAGATTGAGATACTACGCATCTCTTTTCATGAGTTCAATATTATCTTTCTTCATACTTATTGATCTGAACATTATTTCTTCTTCTTCTTCTTCTTCTTCTTCTTCTTCTTCTTCTTCTTCTTCTTCTTCTTCTTCTGTTTGCCGTGTATCTTCAGGAAGTGGATGATAATAGCTCTCCACAACGTTCTACAGTTTGTAGCACTGACTAATCTTTGACTTTTCATTATCTGCTCCATTCCCGTTTCTGCAATCCTTTTACCCAAGCTTATTAGGTACGTTAATCTCTGTTCCATTAATATGCCTTGTGAGTGACAAATTTTCCACGCGCTCTTTCCTCGTTAGCTGTCCAAATAAATTTCAAGATATTTTGTCTAAGTGTAAGCTTCCTTTCCGTTTCTATTTTCTTTAAAACTTTATCGTTCACATCCTTCTTCTGTACGACCATATTTCTGTAGTCTCCAGTCTAAGCTCAGAAAAGATCATTAATATTCAAAGCGTAGAACAAGTCTCATAGAAAAAAATAGCGTTGATATAGCTTGATATTAATCCTAATTTATCAATTCTTTGACAAACAAATAAAAAAGCTGTTTTTAAGTTTGTTAAATTCTAAAAAAAAATATTTTATGTTTTAAATTGGAAGGATTTTACAATTAAACTCGCGAAAAGATATTGCAAAATTAATTAATAAACACATAAATTAACAAAAACTGAATGGCAAATAATACGAAAATAATATAAAAATTTAATCTGGTGTCTCGATTCGCCCCTTTTTTTTTTTTTTTTTTTTTTTTGGAAAAAGCGAAAATAATGTTGGAAATTAACTGCAATTAATCAATAAACTAATTAATATCTCTTTTTATAAAAAGAAAATCTTTTTGCATTTAATTATTTTTGAAACATTTACTCGTCGATTTAATTTTTTTTTCCTTTCCTTTTCCTTTTCGTTGTTTTGCCTTGTCTTTCTATTTCAACTGTGCCCCAGTCTTCGTCTCACATATTTGCCGTCTAAATAGCGCGACATTTTGAAAATGTCAGCTTTCTTCCTCTCTCTGCTGGTATGAAATAAGAGTGACTGACTGTTTCTCTCTTTTTCAGTCCCTCGCTCTTTACTCTCTTTTGAAACACCCTTGATCATTTGTATTGGGAACACTATATATGCCATTCTCCTTTCCCCGTATATATACATATATATATTTTTTTTTTTATTTGACGCTGTCTTCTGACCAATATTATTTACTAATACTTTTTCAATCACGCTAAAACCGTTTTTTTCTGATTCTCGTACCTACAATGTCATGACATTTACCACATGCCGTTCCTCACTCACTCGCTCCTTCCACGAATGTTCCCTGTATTTTGCTCTCTTCATATTCTCTCTCAGTTTGCTTCTTCTGCGAGTAATATCTTCGAACTTTTCTTTTCGTTTCAAGTCGCGTCTCTTTTCAATCATTCTCCACTTCTTTCTCCTGAACAAATTGGCCATTATTTATTCGTGACAGAAAAATCAACGTGGTGGACACACTCTTTCCGACAAAGCGGCGGCTATAGTACAAAAAGGCATAAAATTTCACCTCTGACCTATTCACTTCTTCATCAATGCCGCAAAATGTTACTAATTGCAAGGAAAAAGAACGAATGATTTTATCGAACCCTTGTGGACTGCGCATGCGTGGTGACTTTTATATTTGCTTTATCTGAAGACTGATTTTTGTTTGTATTTTATTGACAAAGAATAAATAATCTTTGATGTATAATGTATAGAAATTGATTGTTATAATAGAAGCGATTGAAAAGTGGGAAGTGAGGTTTTTAACGATGTAAGGTAACGAAGAGACCTGTTTTCTTAAGTGACCCTTTGTATATTTTTGGACGAATTCTTGCGAAGGTCAAAAATGCAAAAATAGTCTCTGCCATAACAATTCGAAACATGGGTCCCATCTGCTTACCCTATAAGCGTGAATTTACTTTTTTTTTTCTCTAATTCTTCTCTTCGTTTTATTTTTTTTATTTTTTACTTGAAAAGATGACGCTGAAAGGTTTTTGGCCATGCCGACTTCCCAACATATGATTAAATAATCAAAGGCAGATTGTTCTTTTTTTTAATTTTTGAAGGGGTTATTAGCCTGGCATAACATACACCAAGAAATGTTCAACATTTATTTTCCTTTTCTCATTCTATTATCTCACTTCCTTCATTTCCCTCTACAAAACGTTCTTTTTTTTTCATTTCATCAGTCTGTCAGCGTAGTAGGTACCGCCGTCATCATTGATAGTCCTCCAGGTGGCAATCTTTTCTTTCTTCTTAAAAATGAAAGTAGTAATAATGTACATTTTTGCTTTAGGCTACTACAGAAAAAATATCCACTTGCCTCTTGAATTTGGGGATATTGATATTAGTCTAATATTAACAGTTATATATACCAAAATTACGCAAAAATATTTTAAAATACTAAAGAATAAATTTATTCAATAAAAACGCCATTGGCTTTAACCACGATCTCCAGACGACTACGGAATCTCCTGTATCTCTTCTGAGTGCTAACCATGTTTAAATTGGTGAATGATGCCATAATCCTTGGCATCAATTTTTCTTTGTGGTTACAAGTAGTTTTGTCAGTTTCTCACTCAATTGCGCCAAAAGCATAATAATCAAGTTGGTTGCAGTCCGGAGAGTTAGGTGGCCAGTTTTAAGGATTGATATTGGTTGCAGCAATTGTCTGACAGTCATGAATTGATTCTCTTGCTTGTGTGTCATGGTTTAGAGTCCTGTTGCCGGCCATAGAGATTTCCAGTAGCCACCCTCTTGACCCAGGGCCCCACTACCTCCTCAATGCCCTTGATGCAGTCATCCGTGTTGTGAGTGAGGCTGTCACCAACAAATTCGGGAGTTATTTTCTCATCAGAACGATCAGAGTGAGTTTTCCCAGTTGCCGTACCTTCATGATCACAATCAGACTCATCCAATTCTTTCCGAATCCAGTGTCACCTGTGCTCATTTTCTTGCAGACTGTGCATACTGTCTACTACACTGTGCAGTCGACAAAATCAATAACAGACAACGCGCATGCGCGAAATTAAAAATATAAAATTGGAACAATTCATCCATCCATTTATACATGAAGTCGTTTTTATTTTTTCAGAATTTCGTTAGCCAAATCAGGACGGCGCAGGGGACATTAATGCGTCTTATGCAAGAATAATTCACTACCTGTTCGTGTGTTACATATTTTGGGTAGAAAATGTTAATTTTTAAATTAGTTTTGAGAAAAAAGGATAGCTTTGAGATGCTCTACGATTAACAGAAAAGAAGAATTGTAATCTTTTTCTTCAAATGATTTAACAAATAATATAAATATTATTTATTGAGTAGCTTATTTTTTGAATCATTTACAATATTTACAGTTTTCTCTCATAAAATACAGTAATATATATATATATATATATATATATATATATATATTGTTTGTGATGATTTCTAATTAAAATGAAATTCTGATTTGAATGTATATTCAATTCAATATATCTAATACAAAATATATTAATTTGATTTGCATTTATTCTTGAAATAGTAAAATTTGCAGGCTAAAACCTGCGGTCATCAGGTATTTCTGTACATTTATTAAACAATCTTTAGAAGGTTATGCTCAAATACTGATTAAAGCTATGAACGCAATTTCTGATGGCACTGCTAATCATATCAAATCCCATATTACAAACCGAGTTCATTGCTGATTTTCTACAGAATCTTAAAAATCAACCTAAACTAGTGACCATATGAGAGAAAAAAATAGTAGATATTGAGGAAATATAACATGTCTTGCATGACATTCTCCAAGGCCGCAGTGTGATTCAATGAGAATCTACCCGGAAGATGGATCAGGTGTGTCAGTGATAATGACAACGTGCTGCTGAAAGGGGTACCACGCTCACCTGACTTATAAAACCTTGATATTTTATTTTTCTAGGGGTTTATGCGAAAGTAGAGGTCTATATCCGTTCTCTTTTTACAAGCCTAGAAGCGCTTAAGCAAAAAAAATAGTTGAGGTACTGGACAATGTTACGCAAGACATGCTAGAGCATGTTTGGCAAGATCTGGACTACCGACTTGACGTGTGCCGCGTCATAGGTGGTGTGCATATTAGACATAAGCAGTGTATACAGACACACCGGCACACACAGACACAGGAACATACACAGACACACACACACACACACACACATATATATATATATATATATATATATATATATATATATATATATATATATATATATATATAATGAAAGTGGAGACTTCAGTAACTCATGGTAATATTTTATTTCGCAAGAGCAATTAAACGATCTCCTCTCATCAGAACAAACGGGTTCACAAATAAACGGATTTAAACTTCATTCAGGTACAAGTGGAAAAAAAGGTATTTTTAAAACATAAGATGTGTTTTAACATAAAGTTTTAATATGGGGAAAGGAAAACTGAGAGCAAGAGAAAAGGGGAGAAAGATAAAGTGTAGAGTGAAATATATAGGAGAGGGGGTAATATAGGAAACACTCGTGGATAATGGCCGAAAGGTTGACCTCTTTTCACCAGATGGGAAAAAATACGATAGAGAGGATATCAAGAAAGTATGGAACAAATGAAAGAGAGAGAATATTGAAGAAAAAAAAAGAAAAGAATAAAGGAAAGAGAAAAACAGAGGAAGAAAACAAGAGAAAGAAAGAAAAAAAAAGAAGTGAGGTTATTCAGAGCTGGCAAGAGTCGGGGTTTAAAATTGAATATATTCATAAGTTGTCTGTCCAATGCATGTAGTTATTTTGCGACATCATTATACCCGTGTAATTTTAAAAGTAGATGGTTATGAAGACAAAGTAGGAAACAACCCAAATTACGAACAATTTTCTAAAAAAAAAAATTATAGAATATTTTTTTTCAAAAATTTCTTCAGGAAAACCTATATAAATATATATAAAAAAAGATTTTAAAAAATAAAAGATAAGTAAACGATAATTTCAAATAAAAAAGAATAAAATTATAAAGATACACATGCACATACATATGTAGCCATACATATACAAAAATACATACGTACACATACTAATACGGTATACATATATATACACATGCATATATCCATATACATATAATCAAATGCATATATACAAACATAAACACGTACAAAAACAGACACACAAAAACACACACATATATATATATATATATATATATTATAAAGTATATAAAGAAAATATATCAATATGAAAAGCTAATTCTGAATAGATTTAAACATACATATACACTCCCATACACGCAGACACTCACAGACACACACACACACAAACTCACGCACAGACACACACACACACGCGTACACACACGCACAGACACACACACAGACACAGACACACACATATATATATATATATATATATATATATATATATATATATATATATAAAATTTAAGAGTGTAATAGTTCAAAAGCAAAGCAGATATTTTCATATAGTGCTCAATATAAAAAAATATTAAGTAATATTAATATTAAAAATAGTGCATTGATAGTATGATAAAGTTACTTAACTGGAAATGTTTCATGTTGTTTCCACAACTTCGAAGTTATTTGGAATTGTCCATTCTTCAAGAGGACTGTTGTTTCAATAAAAGTTTATTTACATTTTTTTTCCAATTTTTCGCGTCTATTTAAATCCATTATGTACACGCGGACGTTCATGAGTTTTATGTTTCTTTACACGTACACGTTAATTAATATATACTTTGTTATTTTAATAATAATATAATATCATGCAACAAATCTACCATAAAATATTATAATTTAATCATTACGTATTTTTCACACACACACACACACACACACACACACACACACACATATATATATTACGAAATGGACTAGGTCTGAAAATTATTTTAATATATTTATTGTTTATACGTATATATATTTAAGTAAAAATATAAATATTTTATTTATATATATATATATATATATATATATATATATATATATATATATATATATATATATAATATTCTTAGTTAAATAATAAAAAATATACACAAAGAAATCCTTAAAAACGATTGTAGCAACGTAAATTCAAAAAAATTTAATTGAAAAATCAAAGTCAAAACTTGTTCATATTACACAAACACACTTTTGTAAAAATTATTGCTGCTGAAATACATCACACAACGGGTTCAGTTCGGTCCAAGACTGAGTTCGTAACTCAAGACTCGTATCTCAATCAGTGAAATTAATGAAAATATTTTCGATCCGAAACCCTGGTCAATACTAGAAAAGCTTAAAAACTGTTTACCTGAAAATAATTCTTTTCGGCCCTAAAAATTTAACATTACCACAAGATAAAACACAATACGACACGAGATCATTCAAGAGCAAAGGTACTGAGAATGCTTAGCTGAAACTCACTCGTGTCTCAAAATTCAGCTTTTATTTCAAGGCAAAAAAATAGGCCAAACTCCGGATGGTATCTGAAAAAAGTCGTATATCGAGACGCTCGTAACTCAAGGTATTACTGTATAATATATATATATATATATATATATATATATATATATATATATATATATATATATGTGTGTGTGTGTGTGTGTGTGTGTGTGTGTGTATTGTAAATGTTTGGAAACGTTGGACATGTTATTCAAATAAAAACTTAGCCGCCGTGACAACGTTGTTGTAGTGTGTCCAACATAAACAGGAAGTACTTGTAAATAAAAAGAATATCTATCAACGTGGCGATTTTCTCTCGTCCTTCAGTAATGACACCAAAATCTTATCCTCGAACAAGAAAGGTCCCTTCTGAAAATAAGTAGACAGAACATGTCTAAATTATTCAATGAAACATGTCTCAATATATATATATATATATATATATATATATATATATATATATATATATATATATATATATATATATATATATATATATTCAATTTTTTATATATTATTTATGTATTATATATGTGCGGTACTTATTGGAAAGCGCTCAATATCAGTGATAGAGCTAACATATTTAGTTCACAATTACTACCGCACCACAACGTTACCGCATCAGACCACAATTATCCTTCCTTCCGCCTCCAGCAAAATTAATACCACCGCATAAATACCAGCGAGTATTATAAATTGGAGTTTCTACCATTTACATAAGCGCAATGGCCAAAAACAAGCTAAAACCAGTTTTTAAATAATAACAAAATAGCATTAAAAAATTAAAAATAATAACAATTCTACCTACCATAAACAGACCAAATCTTAAGATAAAAAACAAAAGAAAAAACGAAAAAAAAAAACAGACGGATAGAATATGAGTGAACGCGCTTGCATATATATATATATATATATATATATATATATATATATATATATATGCTTGCGAGATAACATTATTCCGCGAAAAAATACACGAACGGTGTGCGCGTTGACATTGCAACTTGTGAATTCGCTACACAATCCAACATTGAATATCGCGACCGTATGCATAAGTATACAAGCAATGACTCATGGATGAGCATATACGTATACGCCCAGTCACACACTGTTCATTTATGCCTGTTTGAGTTACAAAGCGTCAACGTGCTTGTATGTATGTCTGCACACGTATGATTGGCGTTCCGGCGACAATTTTTCCTCCAACTTCCATAAAAAAACACCAATGTACGCAACCATATATAAATCCCAAATTAAAAAAATGAATCAGTTTAATAGCCTGAAACACAAGATCACAAACTCACATCAGTCCATTATATATATATATATATATATATATATATATATATATATATATGTGTGTGTGTGTGTGTGTGTGACATGGTCGAGTAATGGATAGCGGCTTGGAATGAGAAATCGCAGAGCCGAGTTGGAATTCCAGTCAAATCCATTACATTCACTTACGTGCTAATACCCGTGTGAATCCTCTTCTTCTCCCTCTATCTATGGGTAAATAGCAGGACAGACTGGGTTCTATAGCCTTGGATCGCAAGTGGTCAAGGTTAAGGACAACTCTGAATTCAAAACCTACGTAGGGTCTTTTGGGCAGCCTGTAGCACGTAGTGCACCAGGTCTCTGTATTCGGCACTTCAAAAAGTGTGGATGGTTCTGCACGAAACTTTAACCACTATAATCAAATCTTATGTGCTGGTGTCGGGCTGTAAGTTTCCTAGGAAATGATCTGCTTAACCATCATACATCAAATTCGACGGAAGAGTCAAGTATAGGTGTGCGGGGGGGCGTGCTCGTGTGTGTGTCTGTAAGTAAACGACACTGTTTCACTTGGTGAAAAACAGTTAGAAGTCACGACTACCGAAATGTTGGGATAATAGCAATAAAGATGGGGACAGGATGTAAATAATATAAATAATGATAACTCCCATTCTAGAAATTCAAACCGAACATAGGAAATAAGCTTAAATTAATTTTCTGGTGCCAGTTTTGCGGAGCGGTGTGCAATGTACTTGGAAATGTTTGAAAGAAAAATGAGATTAATAACAAGAGAAATGCACGCTAAAAATCCATTTATAACTTATTCCCATTTGCTGCAAAATCATATCGCGAGTTGTATTTGATTATTAAAATCTTTTCCCTTAATAAAAGTGTATTTTCAATCACTTATTGTTTTTTTTTCCTTAAAAACAATTTCCCGAAAATCAGGGGAGAAATAAATGCTAATATATGTCTTAAATCCATAATAGATTTAATTGCATTCACAGCCAGCAAAATATCCTAAATAACTATTATATTAAAATGATATCTATAAGTGTCTTTTCTCGACGTCGAAATTTCTACATTGCGCATTAGCGAATTCTTATTGCAATATGTATATCAAGGAAATGTATTTAAATCAAAAACAACACACACACACACACACACACACATATATATATATATATATATATATATATATATATATATATATCCAAGATTATAATTACTGTATACAGAATGAATTCCAATAATCACAGTTACTATTCTTAAAAGAGTGCTCAATACAAAGTAGAGCAGATATAATTATTTTTATAAAAAACATTCTAACATAAATATGTTATAAAATCACTACAAAAATAGCCATTTTGTTTCAACACCCTCGGTGTCTTATCATGTGACGATGCTGAATATAAAAAATTTATATATATAAAATTATATTTATATATATAAAATTTTACATAAAGAATTTTATATAAAAATTTTATATATATAAAATTATATTTATATATATAAAATTTTATATTCAACATCATCGCTTGATAAGACACCGAGGGTGTTGAAACAAAATGGCTATTTCTGTAGTGATTTTATAACATATTTATGTTATAAATTTGTTTTATAAAAAATAATTATATATATATATATATATATATATAAATATAAACCTAGTGAGCCAGAGAAACCTATCCAGGTTTCACCTAAGTGGATCGTCAGGGGATCGTGGTTGTATTGAGCACTTTTGTTAATTAATTGTTTACTCGTGTCGGTTTTTTTTTGTTTGGGCTTCAAACCTGTATCTGTTGGATTCTTTTTCGGCAGATTTTTATGTTTCTAGCTGTTTCTTTTTTAAAACATTTTTTTCCCTCGAGATTGATTTGATTATTGGCAAATGAAATATTCGAAGGTTTTTCGAAACGAGTATATATATATATATATATATCCATCATCATATATATATATATATATATATATATATATATATATATATATATATATATATATATATATATACTAGAGGTAAGGTATTTGACTGATGTTAAATCAGTCGGATTTCGATCCCGGTTTAAAGCAATCGGGCATCTAGTCACACTGAAGAGGTGTGATACAGCGAAACAGTCTGTTGAGCTCTCTAGGGAAAGGAGTTTTAAAAACAGCGGCTCCTACTGCTATTAAACATTACTCTTCAAGTATGAATTTTCTCTGAGCCGCTGGCGTATTTCGTATAGAGAAGAACGTTAAATTCCCTTCCCTGGCCCAGAGGTAAAGATATCTATCAAATCAATCGGGTTTCGAGGAGCTGTGATACAGCGATACAATCTGTCTTTGGATGACATTATATATATATATATATATATATATATATATATATATATATATATATATATATATATATATATATATATATATATATATATATATATTTATTAAAGAAATTTTTTTATGTTTAACGTTGTTATTTTAGGTTGAATTTACTGCTTATAAACTCCAATTGTCTACCGAACGGTTCTTTGTAGCCTAGAGGTAAGGCACGTCAGCGTATATGATGGTTCCGTATAGGATGCAGGTTCGAATCCTGTCAAAGAACGAATATTTTCTATGAAAATTTCTCGGACATTCAGGCCGGTAAATGTTATTTAATACTGTTTATCATAAACAGAGCATTTGCTTAAATACTTGTATCTATAAATAACAACGTTAAACATAAAAAAATGTCTTTAATAAATAAATTGTCGGACCTTGTCCATTTCTTAATATATATATATATATATATATATAGGACTTGACGTCTCTCCTTGAATTTCGAACGTCAAAATTATGTTAAATTTATGTGAAAACTGATTAACCAATGAAAATTAAGCAACAGAAAAATACAATATTTATTTTCTCCGTATGTAATTCTCTGATGAAGCTTGTAAAATTGATAAACGTTTCCTATTTGTTTTATATCCTATCACACACACTGAGTCACAAACACAATCACCCCCACCTTTATACACACATTGCCAACGCGTTACGTTTCCGTTAGGTAGGCTTTTTTACATCACCTTTTATTCGAATTCTACATCCTGCTAAAATGCATATATATCTAAGCATGTACATATTTTTCACCTACACTTTTCTAGAGCGAATTACGTTAAGGTTTCTAAATACTATGTCTACATACGATATTGCGCCCCAATCAGAAAGAACGACTTTTTCTCTCATCCTTTAAAATGACTCGCGTAAAACCAGACTAAAAATATATTATCACGGCCATATCTGGTTCGTACTTGCCCAATCCTCGCTTTATAGGCTCAGTCGTTCCATGTGGAACAGGGCATATTTTGCGCCCTCAGGTTCCTTTCCTCACAGAGGAAACATCTCAAATCCGCTTCTAGTCTATCGATAATTCCATGGCAAATGTTCAGATAAAGTTCGTTAATTAAGTAGCCCCTATCCAGTGTCAAAGTCTGAGTCCTTGTAGGCAACGAGTTATTTTCCTTCCGCCAACCTCTGTCTCCCAGGAGGGATGTGGCGAGCCTCTCAAAACTCTATCGAACTATATTCCTTGGTTCCACCCGGTCTATCTTCATGGTTAGGACTCGACATGCCACTCACACTGTATCAAACCGCCCACACTTCCTCCGTATGCCATCAATGAGAAGTAAGTTCCCCTCGAACAGCTTCTTCCCTTGAACCATTGCTGTGTGAAAGAGACTCCCAAGTGGATTTCCCCGATCGCTGGAAGCTTAACCTGTTCAAGTCTAGAGGTAACCATTATCTTCCCTTCCAATCCGTATAAACTAACTCTTAGCGTAATCGTCTACCTTGAGTGGCTCCGGGGCTTGTACAGGGTGAACCTTACTGTAAATTCAGACTTTATAGCCAAGAACCAACATGTTAGCGTGCAAGGCGTCGAACTACCCTTTATTCCACCCGTGTCCCAAAAGTGAGGCAGAATAACCATTCAAAGAGTTTATTTTCCCAAGAACCAATGCTTTGTGAACCGACACTCGAGTTGATACTTCCCTCGAATGAACAAGCTTAATCTTTTAAGAGTCAGTCGTTACGAATCCTTATATTCTGATGATCTTGACTTCCTATACTTGCATTCATATGACACACACACACACACACACACACACACACACACACACACACACACATACACACACACACATGTGCGCGCACACACCTCATTCATTAACCTTCTGTCTTGACTGTCACTTAACTCTTGTATTAAGCGACCGAAAGTTAAAAAAAATGACAACTGTAATAATATATATTGCAGCAATTTTGATCCCATGACTTAGGCAACGATGGAATTTATGAGTGAGTGGACTTGTCATGGGCAAATCTATGTTGTCTTTTTTGTTGTTGTTGTTGTTGTTGAAAGAAAAATGCTCAGTACGATTAGCGGTAGTGCAGAAAATAGGAGGGATGGTTTAACGGGATTATTAGGTTTTGAACACAGAACATTGAGTTCCATTTGCTGCGGTGATAACTGCATCTAAACCACATATTTTCTTAGCGTTTAGGCCCGTTCGTAAATATATAAAAAAAAATATGCTTCTAAAGAAGGAATATAAAAGAAAAAAAAAAGAAAAAAAAATGAAAGAAGATAAGAGAAAATGAATGAGGGCAGAGGGAATAAATTAAGGCAGGCATGGATGGCAGAAATAACTAAATGAAAGAAAGAAGAAGAAAAAAAGAAAGAAACTGAACGAAAACATCTAAAAAAGAAAGAAAGAAAAAATGATGGAAGCCGAACTGTGTATGATGGTGGTAATTCTACAAAGTTAAAAAGGTACAGACTAAAAAAAAATCGGCATAAAATACAGAGACATCAAGCGCAACAAACAAAAATCCTATCTGAAACTATCGTAAAATGAGTAACTCAAAAAAAAAAAATCTGAAATCATACGGAAAAAAATAAAAGACAAAATCAAATAACGTTAAGAGAGAAACACAAATCAAAGACAAGTGTTTTGGCCTATTTCAGCTAATCGCACCGCCGTGTTAAGGCTGGGAAAATAATTACCAAGATGGCGACGATAATGTGGGGAGGAACGGGCGAGTGGCAATCCATTATTAGATAATGGCGGGAAATCGAACAATTTGCAGGCGGGAAATCTTTCCATAAGCACGTTTGTCGATCGGCATTATCTCGCCTGCAATATACTTTGAGGCCTAGCGAATACACTAATGTACATATAGGCGGAAATATATGGGAAAACAAACACACTCACACACACGGGGAGAGAGAGAGAGAGAGACAGAGAGAGAGACAGAGAGAGAGACAGAGAGGCGGTTATCTATGTATCTATCTATCTGTCTGTCCATATATATATATATATATATATATATATATATATGTGTGTGTATATATATATATATCCTGCATTTTCGTAAACCACAAGTTGTTCCCTTTCATTCCTCCATCCCCGTAGATGCGCACAACTACTTTTTCACAGAAAAATAATAAATGTATGTACGTCTTCGTATTTACAGAGTTATGCGTTTAAATATTAAAAGGTTCACACGAACGAATAGGTCATAAACAGGCGCAAGAGAATTGACGTATTTAACAACATTGATTTTATTAACTGTTGACAGAAAGTGTGGCACAGAAATCCGAATTTGGATCGGACCAGTGATAGATGTTTACCAGAAAAGAACCAAAGTGTTAAGACATCGGAAAAATATCGTTAGAAACAAGAAAAGAGACCGGAATCGATATGTAATATATAATCACCTATATGACTGTGTCTTTCATCACAAAGAAAGGATAAAGTGAATTTCATCATAAATAAAGATTAACGTTGAAGCGGCAAAGGAACAGCTCTACTGACAGATGATGAGAATGATATGGACGAAACATATGATCAACGACAAAGTGTTGAAAAAGATAGGAACTAAAATGTCATATCAACTTACAATCTGAAAGCGGCAGATAACATTTCAGATATTTAGAATGAGGAAATATGGTAGGGGTGCAGGACGGCTTGAATGTAGGATAATTAGAAAGAGCGAGTAACATACTTCAACAGTTTGAGAGAACGGATGAAAGAGACAAGAACAAAGAGGAATACTAAAGAGGCCAAAAATGAAGACGTTGTGGAGAGCTATAGTCATTTTCAACATGAAGGGATATAACACATAAAAAAAGATCATCTTAAATGGTTATCAGATTTCACAAAGTAGTAAAAGGATAGAAAATCTAAGTTTCCATTTTCTAATTTATTAAGATTTATTACAAAACGTGAAACATTTGACCAAAGTATATATATATATATATATATATATATATATATATATATATAAAAATAGCGCACGGCGAGATTGTAGCAAACGCTAGTCGGTATCATCGAGTCAATGGGAGTAATCCTTTCCATCGCTGCATAGCATGTGCTTCATTACATGAAGTTTTATAAGCTAGACCGGTTGCCATGGGTATTATTAGCATCAATGAAATGAAACTCAACTGGAATTGAACCCGGCTCTGCAATTCCCCAACCGAACCGCAATCCATTACTAGAACATGTTCCATATATATATATATATATATATATATATATATATATATATATATATATATATATATATATATATATATATATATATATATATATATATATATATGGAATATTGTGATTTTGTGACCCTAGGTTTCACGCTTTTCGAGCGTCAGACAAATTGATTAATTTTTAAAAATTTTGGGCTTATGAAGTTTATGTTAGCCCTATCTCTGATATCGAGCGCTTTCTAATAAGTACCGCGCATATAATATATAAATAATTATATATATATATATATATATATATATATATATATATATATATATATATATATATATATTTTAAAGACATATTTTTATGTTTAACGTTGTTATTTTATAGATACAAGTATTTAAGCAAAATATAACAACGTTAAACATAAAAATATGTCTTTAATAAATAAATTGTCGGACCTTGTCCATTTCTTTTATATATATATATATATATATATATATATATATATATATATATATATATATATATATATGTGTGTGTGTATATTATATATATATATATATGTGTGTGTATATATACACACACACACACACACACACACATATATATATATATATATATATATATATATATATATATATATATATATATTTATATATATATATATATGTACCCAATAGCTTTAATATTACGAGTGAATTCCTAAGTAGAAATAAAATAAAATAATAGTTATAAATAATTTCCTCATAAACCACCAGATTAGACTATTTCATTCTAAATAGCTATATTATACATAATAATAAAAAACATATTATTACCATATTCTATAAAAGCCAAATACATGTTACCAATATATATTATGCACTGCTACATTAGAACATGTACATACCCACTACAAAACTCTATATCCTGTTTCAACTTTAAAAAATAACTTTTCTTCGGGTAGAAAATTATGATAGTACCCACCTGTTTGTGCTATCTTCATTTCCTACCTTCAGAAACATATATATATATATATATATATATATATATATATATATATATATATATATATATATATATATATATTTCTGTCTGGATCATTAGACTTGAAATCACGATGAATCGTCTGCAACAAATGTCGGTCCTTTAAATGGCTGCGATAACCAAAAAATCACAATGTGTTGGATCCATTGGTTTAAGAAATTTTCACTTGAAAAAAATTCTATTGGTACATGAATGAGTTCATAAAACTATATATATATATATATATATATATATATATTAAATAATACGTCATTATATATACCTTAAAGTTTACGCATAGTGCTAAAAAATCACAAGGTACAACTAAAATGATCCTTTTGTTTACATAGATTAGGCTTATATAATTTAATATATACAGCTTCGAGAACTCTAATGTGGCAGACAGAGCTAGGATCTATGTAAAACAGAAAAAATATATCGCCATACTCTTCGGTAGAGTCTGGGTTGTCCAATAAGTGTTGTCCACTCGATTAGTTGTGCCCGGATTGGGTGATCGTCAATGAACAACTTCGACTGTTGTATCGTGAATAGGCAGGCACATGTTGCGCAATACGGGTTTCCAGTCTTTTATTTGTCCGTCCAATGTGTACAGCATCACAGCCGCATCTGTATTTGTATACGACGGTACTATCTTGGAAATAGTATATGAATTTAAGCCTGCTACTAGGTTGGTCTCTCAGTACAACCCTTTTACTGTCGAAAACGGTTAAATGTAGCCGCCTCTTCTACTCAAATACCTTCATGTATCGCACTTACCGTCCGTGGAATTTCTTTCCTATTACTTTCTTCCTTCGTAGCTATAATCTTCAATTATTCAAATGCAATGTCAATCGACATCATCAAATGCTTTCATCTAATTCCTCGTCCTTCTCTTCATCCAAGTCTTTTTACTCTTCCTCCCACTCTTTATAAGCCCTTGCATATTAGGGGTACTCCCGACTTGCTTGGGGTAAAAATATATATATATATATATATATATATATATATATATATATATATATATATATATATATAGTGTCATCCACAGACAGATTGTATCGCTGTAAAACAAAACAAACAAAAAAAAAAATTCTAATATCCAGACATTCCTAGCATAGGGAAGCCTGGTTATTAGAATAAAGGTTTTTTGTTTTTTTTTAGCAGTAATTTTATTAATATTTCTTTTCCCCGTTAATTCCTCCCTGGCCAGATCACCATGATGATCCTATATGGTGAAATCTAGATAGTTAGTACCTGTCTGATAAGGATTTATTTTATTTTTGCTCAATTTACCGTATACAGCACTCTTCATTTTAACTTATTACACGCTAATTTTTTTTCTTTGTATCAGAGATTTAAGATACGAGAAGATTTCTTTCGCTCTGTTTGGAGGTTTCTGGTTCTTTCTTTTTTTCCATTTTTCCTCGGGTGCCAATTCATTTGAAAATTGTACTGTCCATGTAAGGCAATAATGCCACTAAGACACAGAATTGCAGGGTGTGGAAATTTTAGGAACAGAAACATTTCTAATGAACAGGAAGAAAAAGTAATCAGGAAGCCAGTAGCTAGCGATTGGCATTGCATTTCATTTTTTGCAGATTAAAGTTGGATGGTAAATATATAGCCAGAAGTGCGAGAAAATAAACTGCTAGAATAGAACTTACGGCTACGTCTAGCCAGATGTTGATGAGATCTCGACGCCAATCTAGTAATGCTCTTAAATACATAAAGTCTAGATACCATAGCGGAGAGGTCATCTTAACAATTAGCATAAAGATATTCATAGAGAAGTCAAACACAGACAACCTCATAGCAGCGGGAAAGTAACTGAAGCCGCGCCCCCAGTTCAGAACCAATAATATTGTTGATTATTCTTTGGATTACAGGGGTCAAGCAGGGACACCGGATCATATCTAGTAGCAATACTCTAACCATGGACCAATGGTAGTCTTATAGATTTGTAAGATAGATTCTGGAGAGAAAAATTGTCTCGCATAATACAGTGAACCATCTTTCTATAGTCTTTCAGCTTCATGTCAGCTGAGAACATTATCCCGAGAAGGCGCAACGAGTACTTGCCTGGAGGTTAGCATCAGCCATACTGATGGAAGACAGCGATGAATCTTCCAGATGATTAATGAAGAAAACATTAGCTGTTGAGGCGTAAAAATTAACAAGCCATCTTTTAGCTGATTACTGTTTATTTCAGTATCCAGTTTCGTGGTCGGACCCTCCAACAATCATTCCTTCGGCTCGTCAAGATAGAAAGGAGTAATTGCAATATATATGATGAAAATATAGTTTTAAGATGTGCTATATTTAAGAAGATAAGTGCTGAATATAGAGCGTCTTCCAAAAACAAAGCGACGTTTCAACGTAACCTTCAGACCATAAAGACTGTCGCCACTTAGTGTTTATCTCAAGACCCCCTTTTATATGCATATATATAAATATTTATCTATATGTATATATTTTATATTTGGAAAGAAGTCTTTCTTGTATACATGTTGGATTGAATTACAAAAACATTTTAGAAATTCTCTATTAGTTTTTTTTTAATTTTCTTAGTTTGTACAAAAACGGGAATGATTTAACAATCTAATAAAACCAAGAGTGATGGAAGAAAAATATTTTATAGTAATTGAAACCTTAAAACATGCCATTGAAGAAACAATGATGGAATTTTTATTTTTTTTAAAATTACGTCCTGTAGATAGCGTCGTACTGTACGAACGCATTCTTGAAATCTACTGTTGAGATTCTTCATTGACTGTTGCAACATCTCAGTTGGGATATTGTGAATTTCATCTTCAATTCTCTGGCAGATCCAGTCTCTTCAAAGTTATTAATCCAACATATTATCGCGTGTTTTGATGAAACAGCACCATGACGTCCTAAGTTGTAAAAACGTCGGAACTCCCTCTGCGCAGCTGTCAAACTATCACCGTTTTTATAAAACATTTTTATGGCTAACGCACGCTGTTGTCCGTTCCACTGATCCATGTTTACTAAAATGGAGAAATGTTTACGTATTCAAGGTCACTGTCTCGCAGTGTTGCCACTTGCTCATGTCTGGCAATACGCACTTCAAAAATTCCCGTTTTTGGGGTCAGCCTATATATATATATATATATATATATATATATATATATATATATATATATTTTTTTATCGGGGTCTAGGAAAAGTTGAAAACCACCCATAGAGACAATTGTCCCAAGCGTTTTCGGCCAATTCATTAACATTTTTCTAGCGGGGTGTCATTTTAATATATTTCTCAGTGTTTATGTTCTACGATATATTGGGTGCAGGTAGTAGTTATTCTAAGCCGTACTTGATGGGAATATTAATTTTCTATGTTGAGATGCCTATATATCAGCGGGAGCACAATCAGTCTTGTTTCAAAATGTCAAATACGTTTGGCTTACACTGCTTTCTTAGAATGCCAGTGTTATCTGCATTAATTTTTTTTCTTATAGCGAGAGGAGATTGTGCAGAATATTAAAAACAGCCAACATTACAATTACCAATGAGAAAGCGCCCATGAAATCCAAAGATCAGACCACAAATTTACGTTTTCAGCATCGTTGCCTCATACAATACTGTGATTCTTGTAAGAAACAAAGACAATTCAGACAGTACTATTGTCCAGACGAGTATATGATTAATTCGTAGACTAACCTGTCGTCTATTGAATGAGATGCAGTAATGAGGAACTGTATATGAAGTGCCTCGTAACACACACACACACACACACACACACACACACACATATATATATATATATAAATGTGTGTGTAGAAGGGGTATGTGTTGAGAGTGGGAGAGAAAAGAGATATAGAAAAAAAAATGTTCATTTACACACACATACACATATATATATATATATATATATATATATATATATATATATATATATATATATATATATATATATATATATATGTATATGTAAATGTATAAAAAAATGAACATAAGATTATGTTTATTTAAATCAATATATGTATATATGTATATAGACACGCACATATTCCTATGTATGTACATGTATATAGGAGGAGAGAAAGTGACTGGGTGTTTAGCGAAAAAGAGAGAATGCGAGATACACAGAGAAATATATGTATACACACACACACAAACACACATACACACACACACACATATATATATATATATATATATAAACGTCTAAAACATACATATATACGTGCACACACAAAGACGCACACACGGCTATATATATATATATATATATATATATGTGTGTGTGTGTGTGTGTGTGTATGTATACTAATTTACACATACATATATACATGTATATGTAAAGACACCGTGTCTATCTATGTATGTAAATTATATATATATATATATATATATATATATATATATATATATATAATTTTCGGCCATATTGGTAAATTAATTATGTTTGTAATTTTAACCCCAACTCGAGAGTAATTGGCAATATACTTTTCTCAGTATATCTCATATTGGGTGTGGACCACAAAAGAGATAACTGAATATTAGATAATGCTTCATAGTAGATGGTAGAGGATATTAAGCATAGTGGTGTTGAAAAAAATACCATGCAAAAATAGTGTTACCAACGAAAAATTCAAATTTTCTTCACCTTTCTTAATTTTTTTTTTTTTTGGCAAAATGTCATCTTTGTTATTACAGAAAATACATAAAATCAAGGTATGGAATTATTCGTAAGCGTTTCTGCTTTTTACTCGAAACACATCTTCATTTCGATGTGGAAATGGATGGAGCAAGGTCATGTTTTTTCCATGAGGAATTTTTCTCCTATTCTTCTTGGTAGTAATCCGAAAACGCTTTGCGTGGTTTTCGTTGGAACACTTGTTTCTTCAGTTCCCACTACCGCGTTTCAATTATCTTGAAATTAGAGCTTTTGCAGGCCAGTATTTCAAATATTAAACATCTTCATCCACAAGGAATCTTTTTTGTTGTATGACGGTTACTTCTTGATAAAGGTTTCTCCGTCTTTTAAGTGTCGCAGTAGATTATACCGCAGTAAACTAATATAGTTTTCACTGTTTAGGTTTCCATCGACATTTGCCTAATTTCTTCTGCCATCGATCTTCATGCAATACCACGCCATTACGCTACCCTACCGAATTCAACTGTCTTTGCTGTGTATCTTGCAGTGTGTCTTTTTCCCTCTGGTCTTTTTAATTATTCTCTTTTATTAGACTGTAACAATTGTACAGTTATCATTAAAACTTAATTTTTACGAATTCCCGGCATCCCATGTTAGATATTCTTTTAAAAACTTCATTCGTCTATTCCGATGTATTTTTGCTGATGATGTTTTTTGCTGCTATATGCCCTTTCGCGTGTGTTTATTTCGTAATTGCATACTGCAGCAAGTGAAACAGTAATTAATTATATTCACTCCTTGTGTAGCAGTTAATTCTGGATTGTCTCTCAGAAACGTTTTTTCATGACTCTTGTCTAATGTTGGTGGCAGTTATATTTCATGCTGCACATTTTTCTTTGTTTATATTTATTTTAAATTTATGCCATTTTAAGGTAGCTATTAATATAAAACCTCGCACTTAAAAATGTTCAAAAAAAATTATCCATTTTCTAAACTAGTGAACTATTAAGATAAAAAAGTAAATTAATATAACTGATACTTGTTATATTTTATTTTACTTTTTTTTGTAAATAGGCATGAAACGCGTTCTGTTATAATTAATTTAAAAATCAAATATTAAACTATGACTTTTTTCATATTTTTTTTTATCTAAGGGAGGTTACTTTAATTTATATAATTATAATGTTTTATGTAATAAATAATTTTAAAAAACATTGCTATTATAGACATTTTCAAACATTGTTGCCATACCCATAACTAACCTTATTTAGTGTCCATTTCGTACCCTTATATAGAGGACCTCGAGAATTGTTTTTATTTTCATAGTGGAGTATACATGTATTATCGATTAATATTTTTCTGAATAGTGAATGTGGAGAGGAATGTATCATTAAATCTTGTGCGATAGAGCTTGTACCCGACATAACTAGTGTAAGTCTCCTTAATAATGCTGTCATCGTGAAACCAACATAGATGTTTACTTTTTTGTCCGAGACAAAATCTTTCAAAGAATATATAATTTGATATACAATGTTGGTCTTTTGCAAAACATTAGCTGACGGAGATGTGTTATTGGCTGTATTAAATTTAGTATGGTATATAAGTAGAATTTTTTTTTACTATGATCACTGTGAAATATATTGGTGCTTATGAGTTTTTAGGATTATTTCATCTTGTTTATAGTTAGAAAAAAGTCAGTAATGCATAGATACACATAGTTTTTGCCTTAGCGGTTACACCCCTGATGAGGATCTCATAAAGAGATGCAAAGTAATTGGGTAATTGTTATAGTGGAACACACCTATTCTATAGTTAATAGACTCTCCCACCTATAATAAGTAGGAGTAGTAAGAGTAACAAGGGAGTCAGTGGGTGAGTCAGTCGATATCGGACGACAGTTAGTCGAATACTAAAGTATCAGCGACTACAACTAGATTACTCTGCGTTATACCTATTGTATCAAGTTCCTAACGTTTTGTTCGTCGAACCTATTTTAGGACCGACTTAGTACAAATACAAGCCTCCATTGTGAAATCACTCCATAACAGTAATAAAAGTCATTCTCACTGTTACAATGAATTTCTTGCCTCATTTAATTGCAATATACGGAAAGATATTCGTGAATATTAAAGAATTCTGTCAAAATAGGATATAACGTTTTTAGCTTATTTAACAAAACACACACACACGCATATATATATATATATATATATATATATATATATATATATATATATATATATATATATATAATCACAAAGAATACAATAAATATTTATTTAGGTTATAATTTATTTCGTGAATATCAAAGATATTCACTCTTCAGACCAAAGTCTCTTAGTAAATTGAGACAATGCACCGGACGTATATATTAGATTGACAGGGGGAAGCGAAATCAAAAAAGAAGATATGAGAGAAAGAGGGGATGGAGGAAAGTGACCGGAGGACAGGCACTTTTAAACAGACGAGATAAAGGAAAATATGGATAAGTAGTAGTAAGCCTAAACAAACTGAACAGGCCAAGAATTTTTTTTTCCTTTAAAATTTGGGACTTTGTACATTGAATTATACAAACAGAAACTGCCAAAATGTTCTATAATTTCGAACGGTATTACAGAACATTTGGACAGTTTCTACAGATTCTGTGTCCAGAAAAGTAAACACTTTTTCGTACACAAGAAAAATTAAATAAAATACTTAATCGCAGAACCTTGTCTGTCGTCTTTAATGAAACATGTATGAATGAATGTTTGCTGCCTAAATACACAATATATATATATATATATATGTATATATATATATATAATATATATATATATATATATATATATATATATATATATATATATATATATATGAAGAAATATAGTCTTAAGGTGTGCTATATTTATGGGATAAAGTGCTCAATATCAGAGATAGAGCGTGTGTAAATATAAAAGTTAACATAGAAGTCAACACTTAGAGGCGACAATCTGTTTCATGCTATATGCAATCGTCCAGGCCACGTGCCTGACGATTGCATATAGCATGAAATAGACTGTCGCCTTTAAGTGTTGACTTTATGTTCACTTTTTATATATATATATATATATATATATATATATATATATATATTGAGAGAGACAGAGAATGAGAGACGGGGAAAGAGGAATGAAAGAATGAGAAATAGAGAGAATCAGTGAGAGAGAGAGAGAGAGAGAGAGAGAGAGAGAGAAAGGTAGAGAGAGCTACAATCATATTCAAAGGTTATAATAAATGAAAATAATAACAGTGGCATTTACAGTCTTGTCAGCCTAAGGCAAAAACTTGCTTGTTGAGAGTTCGGCGTAATAGCTTTTAATAGGATCATATATATATATATATATATATATATATATATATATATATATACGCATCCATATAATAGTCTCTATAGCCCATTAAGGTGTATATAAATACAGTTTTATCATATAACTGTAATTTTCACTTAAGCCGAATATAAATGAATTTCTTTTTTTTTTTTGTGATGGAATATTATACACAATTGATATTATCAAATACTATTTATGACCAAATTCTGCAGCATTGAAAATCTGTTGCCAAAAATAAGAATATATTGCCGTCTCCAAATTAGTACAGTTATACGAAAATGTCTGTTGTAATTATTTGTGTACCATTTTACTCATGCCTAAAATATAAGTCTACACAAGTATTGGATATTAATTTTTATGTCCAACGGCAGCTCGATATTTGGGATTAAAATGAGTAATATCTTAAAAGAAGATTAAATCATTAACCAAAAATAAATTTCTTAAAAAAGAAATATATATATATATATATATATATATATATATATATATATATATATATATATATATATATATATATATATTGATATAAATCCGTGGTAGGCTGATTTACTTCTGTCTGTGTCAAAGAAAGATGTTTCCATTATAGTTGTTCTATTTATACTATTTATATTCAGACAATTGTCTTCATCTTTGTTGTTTTTATCAAATTTTCCGTCTGTTGCGCCATCCGGCGTTCCTCAGGCGTATATCGAATACTCAGAACTGTACCATTTATTTAATCAACGGCACAGACTGTTCTCGATCCACTGTTCATGTCTACGGATATCGTCTAGTTTTATTTTATTCCGTACAGAGGTTGCCCGCCCATTTCTAGTGAGTGATTGTTACAACCTTTCCACTGAGTGTTAGTTACAACCCAAGGTCACATGGCTCAGTGGATAAAAACGTCGATTGGATCCAGGGACTGGACACAAAGTGTTGTGAGTTCAATACCTGGCTACTGAAGTGGTGAATAAAAACTTGCAGAGTAGAGTTAAAGGAAGATAACTGAGATATGCAGGAGAGGTTTGACACGTTAAACTAAAACGATTGTTGGACGAAATGAAGGGTTCAGTTCGAGATTCCAATCAGAAGAAGGCTGGAGCGTCAACGGCCGAAACGTTGTGTATATGACAATAAAGATGAAAACAACAGTCGAGACAATGTAAATAATATAAATTATTACAATTACTCATCTCAGAAATATAGACAGATAAAATATACAGCATATCTTAAAACTATATTTTAAAACTATATTTATATATATATATATATATATATATATATATATATATATATATATATATATATATATATATATATATATATATATATATATATATATATATAAATATAAATTTTCTGTTTATACATTATTTTTAAAGATATAATTTAAGTAAATGCTCTGTCTAGTAATTAAACAGTATTAATTACATTTACCGGCCTGAATGTTTGAGAAATTTCGTAGAAAATATGCGCTCTCCGGCAGGAATCGAACGTGTAGCCCATATAACGTATAAACAGAAAATATAATAATTGTCAGACTTAATCCATTTCAATATATATATATATATATATATATATATATATATATATATATATATATATATATATATATATATATATATATATATAAAATTATTTATTTAAAATATGATTCCAACGCTACATAAGAGTTCTCATGTTTCAAAACGAGAGCCGAAAACTTCAATATAATTATTTGAATTAAATTGAATTAAAGTACTAAGCTTTGTTCCAACTTCAACCGATTTTTTTTTAGAATAACTTATTCCTGTTTACGCGTTTTATAAGCATATTCATTATTGAAATTAAAATTACTATTGTAACGGCTAGAGCAATTATTTAAAAAAAAAGGGGCGTAAGGGTTAATAATTTGTATCAATATCTCAGTTACATTCACAGATATATATATATATATATATATATATATATATATATATATATTACTTAATTACATAAATTGCTGTCATACCTTCAATTTTTTCTTGTTGATCTGTCTTTCTAAATATCTTTCTTTGTTTATTTCAGTCTTTGTACATCTCTGCCCTTTTTATATTGTTTTATTTTTGTTTTAATTATTATCACTCTCCCTCTTGCTTTTTGTTTTTCTCTTTTTTCCTCTCTTATTTTCTTTCTGTTTTATCCTTTTTTTCTTTCTTTTTGGGCTTGTTTTTCTCGTTGCTTCTTTCTTTTTGTCTATTTTTCTCTCATCCCTTGTGTGTGTGTGTTTTTTTTACTTCTCTTTTATGCCTTTTTCTATCTTTCTCTCTGTCTGTATTTTGTTTTCTCTTTGCTTCTTTCTTTCATACATTTGTACTCTCCTTCTGTATATAGTGATTTTCCAAGCGTAGTTTAGATGTGGCACAAGGCCGAAAGTATGGGGTACCCAGTGAGGATCGAACTCACTACTCAGTTGTAATTTTTCTAGCAAGACAAGCTTGCTGATCATTACACCGCTCCGAGGTGTCCACTTTCTTTCTGTATATATGTCTTTCTTTATTTCACTCTTTGCACCTTTCTACCTTTCTTTTTTTTCTTTTTTTATCATTCTTTCTTTCTTTCTTTCTTTCTTTCTTTCTTTCTTTCTTTCTGACTTATGTTTGCCTTTCTCCCTATATTCTTGCCGATTTGTCCATCCGTTTTTATGAATTTAGAACTTCCTTCTTTCTTTCTTTCTTTCTTTCTTTCTTTCTTGCTTTCTTTCATTCATCCTTTCTTTCTTTCTTTCTTTCTTTCTTTCTTTCTTTCTTTATTTCTTTCTTTCTTTCTTTCTTTCTTTCTTTCTTATGTTTGCCTTTCTCTGCCTTTCTCCCTATCTTCCTGCCGATTTGTCTATTCTTTTTTATGTATTTAGAACTTCCTTCTTCCTTCCTTTCTTTTGCTTTCTTTCATTCATCCTTTCTTTCTTTCTTTCTTTTTCTTTCTTTCTTTCTTTCTGACTTATGTTTGCCTTTCTCGCTATATTCTTACCGATTTGCCTATCCGTTTTTATGAATTTAGAACTTCCTTCTTTCTTTCTTCCTTTCTTTCTTTCATTCATCTTTTCTTTCTTTCTTTCTTTCTTTCTTTCTTTCTTTCTTTCTTTCTTTCTTTCTTTCTTATGTTTGCCTTTCTCTGCCTTTCTCCCTATCTTTCTGCCGATTTGTCTATTCTTTTTTATGTATTTAGAACTTCCTTCTTCCTTCCTTTCTTTTGCTTTCTTTCATTCATCCTTTCTTTTTTTCTTTATTTCTTTCTTTCTTTTTTGCTTTCTTTCATTCATCCTTTCTTTATTTCTTTCTTTCTTTCTTTTTTGCTTTCTTTCATTCATCCTTTCTTTCTTTTCTTTCTTTCTTTCTTTCTTTCTTTCTTTCTTTCTTTCTTTCGTTTTTCTCTTTTGATATTTCATTTTGTCTTACCGTGTCATATTTCTTTATCTTTGCCTCTCTTTTCTTCTATGTAACTGTTTTCTTTTTTTTTTATCTTTGTTTCTTTTTCCCTTCTTTCTTTATTTATTTCATATATGCTTTCTTCTTTGTTTGTCAGTGATTCATAAAGACATTAATATTATTCTATTTGAAGTCTTCTTTTAACATATGTTCCTTCATTAATTCTCGCAATATTTTCTAGCTAGTTTTTTTCTTTGCACAGAACATGTTTGATAATTAATAATCATGACTTCCTAGGCTATAGAATCAAATAAGGATGAAATAAGTACAAATATTGTGTTGCGCTAATCTTCCAGTTGAGGAGGGGGGGACTTGCGAAATCATCAGATGAAATTCTATGCTGTTTTTCTTCCGCCACTTCTCAAAGACTGATTTAGGAAAAGTACCGGAAACACGCAAAAAACTACAAGAAATTGTCGACTTTGGAGAAAAAAAATTTGCTGATATGACGAATGATGCCTGGTCACTAAGTTGTTTCTTTTATTCATTTTTTTCTCATTTTTTTTATTTTTCGTTCATCATTTTTTCCCTACCTTAACTTTATTATCTTTATTCTCTGTCTCTTCCAATATACTTATTTAGATATTTTCTGAAAACGTTATTTTCTTCATTCTGCTTATTTTTCCACTTTAGACTTTACACACTTTCTCTCTGTCCTTCGTTTATTCATTCAATTTTTCCCCTAATTCTAACACGTTCTTTTTTTCCACCATTTATTGAATAATGTTTGTTTTCTTTTGGCCATTTGCCTTTTATACCTTCCATTTTTTTTTTTTTTTTTTTTTTTTTTGGATAATTTCACATTTGCGATGATTGCCTTTCTGTCGAAGACGCCTTTACTGGAGAATTACATTTCTATTGAAATTCACCATAAAATAGCGTAAAACATTGCAGTAATGCTAAGAAAAATGCTGAAAAACAGACAAAAATTTATTATTTTGTCGTATAAATGATGTCTACTTCTGAAGTGTTATTCATATTCAGGGTATAAACACCCATTCAGGTTATGCCTTTCTGAGGGCGTAGTATCTCTCTCTCTTTATCTTTCTCTCTCTCTCTCTCTCTCTATATATATATATATATATATATATATATATATATATATATATATATATATATATAAATAAATGTGTGTGTAACAGCAAAATTGTAACAGCATAATTGTCAAAATCGCGTTAATACAAAATTGCTCGATAGTTAGATAAAGATTTGAGACGTTGTATCTTAGAAATTAAACATATCTTACTGGAACTCTACGAGGTTTTTATAGCACTATTGGACTCTACTTTGAATAGAAAGAATGTATAATTACTATTCAAAATAAACAGAAGAATCGTGATGAATTCGATCATAAACAAAAAATGACGTATTCATCATTAATGAATCATATTTAAGAATCGGAAGTTCATGAAGTATTGAAATTAAGTTCAAATATATATATATATATATATATATATATATATATATATATATATATATATATATATATATATATATATATATATATATATATATATATATATATATATATATATATATATATATATATATATATATATATATATATATATATATATATATATATATATATATATATATATATATATATATATATATATATATATATATATATATATATATATATATATATATATATACATGTTATATTTATATATATATACATATATATCTACATATATATATATATATATATATATATATATATATATATATATATATATATATATATATACAAACAAACATCAAAACTTTTCATCTTAATTTCGAGCGTTATTTTCCAAAATGCATCTGTCGAATGCTTACAACCTCTTGATACCATCTGTGATGAATTAATATATTAACAACGACTTGTCAGCACATGGGAAATATCTTCCAATCTAAAAATAACTGGGTTGATAAGCCGTAAAATCGAATCAATCAATCAATCAATCCTAGCCTTTTTAGGTTAACTGTCGAACTGAGCAAACTTCAGTGTATTTATAGCCAAATAAATGATTTAATCTGCAGGCTGTAGGTTGTACTCGTTCCGCTCTCCTGGTCTACAATAGATCTCCCATAAAAAAAATTTGTCTATGAAAAATACATTTTAGCGTAAATTTATGTATTTAAAATCATATAATTGTGTACAAAATACTTGTATTTTGGCTATAAATAACACATATTGGTTGATTTTTTGCAAAAACAACGAAAATAAACCAAATCAACATAATATCCTACATTAAAGAAATAGGTTTATACTAAAACATATAACGCCTGCAATACATATACTACAAACTACATATCTAGAAAATTTACGGTTACCCTGAAAGTATAAACTTATTTATAAAGTATCTGTAGTTGAGAGAATAAAATTCTGTTCAAAATATATTTAGTTGAAGCCATAAAATTGGGTACAAAATATTTAGATTTCGGCATTAAAAAACCCATAGATATTGATTTGCAGCCAAACAAATCAATCAACCCTTTTTTTAAATTAAATTTGTACGGGCCTATTTTTTTCTGCGGTTTCGGTTGTCCTTTCTACTTATAGGCATTTAATAATCTGTCTGCTCCCTTCTCTTACAACTGCAATATCGGTTTGTATATTCTGTGTCATTTTTTGCTCTAAGACGTCGCGCCCAGTTGTCTGGTAGCTGCTCAGAATTCCAGTCGAAGGAGTCACGAAATAAACCGGCTCCCACCCCAAGAGAACGAAGATACTTTGACACAAATGCAGCGCGTTGAATCTGTTTTAGAATCATCTCCTGTGCTTTTCTATTCCTTCCCTTCATCTTGGTTTGATATATTTTTTTTTATTTTATTTGTACACACAGTGCATGTCCAAAATATCCCAAAGAAAAAGAAAAAAAAAACTTGCAGCTTTTAAATCAACACTCATATCATTTGTTGGTGGCAGCTGATATTTTGTTTAATTTATTTAATCAAGTATAAAAGTGATGTTCCTTGAGAGGATGTGACGTGTTTGATAGACGCATCATGCAAAGGTTGAAAATTTTAATGTCATAACGCAAAGAATCGAAGATGTCATTTTCCATTCCTTGACAAAGACATTACATACATATCAGATGTAAACAAATACGCATATAAATACAACAAAATATATATATATATATATATATATATATATATATATATATATATATATATATATATATATATATATATTGTTTTTCTATATGCATATATATATATATATATATATGCAGCTGGCAGCAGAAAAAAAGTCATACACATATAAATGCGCAAGAACACAGGAGAATACGTATACACTCATGAACTTCATTTCTTACACGGACACACATCCAGATAACAGAGATACATATACAGAAGTTAAATTAGCTTTAAAAAGAAGTGGATGCCACTAAGTGAGGTTCGTACCTCACTTTGAAAAGAATATGTAACTAAATACCCACAAACACATATATACGCATAAATGCCCACACACAGACACACATATATATATATATCTTTATTGAAGCATATCATGTCTGCGTTAGTTATTCTACAAATTGCATATCTAGAAGTCATACTGTGTGTGTGTGTGTGTGTGTGTGTGTGTGATACACACACAGATTTTTCAAATCTATCTAAAATAGTACTCACACGAATTTTTTCATGTTCTCCCGAGAATTTTCAATCTGCCGAAAATTTTGCACATCCAAAACTCTTCAAATTGACCAAACATTCTACTCACCCAAGTCACTTCAAATCCATCTGAAATTATACTCACCCAAAATTATTCAAATCTACCTAAAATCATACTCACTCAAGACCTTTCAAATCCGCCTAAAGTTATACTCACCCATGACATTTAAAATCCAGCTAACATTTACTCCCCCCAAGGCTCATCAAATTCCACCTAAAACCCAAGACTCTTCTTCAAATTGTATCGCAGAATATATATTAGGTGACGTTGACTAATTCAATGATGCTTAGATGGGCTATTTATTATCGAATATAGATCTTAAAATACAAAAGTCACTATGAATTTCACAAAAAAAGGCAGACTTAGGCCCAAAGTACAATAGATAAAAAATACAGACTCATGTCTGGTTTACATTAAAGTCGAAAACCTAAAAACAGATTCAGTTTATACTGCGTCTGTAAGTATCAACTCGAAAGTTGGGTTTTTTTTTTTTGCGTGTCCATGGTGAAGGGGTTTCTCCAGTCAAGAGATTGAAGTCATCGTATTCGAAGCCACGCCCACGTGGATGCAATGTTTATGCTTAAGAGCATAAAACTTTTAACAATTCGATTAACAAATCAGACCTAACGGTTGCCTGTCCTGTTATCTTCCACTAAGGTAAGAGGTTGAATGTAAACATTCAGCATTATTGGAAAGCGAATTCTTGAAACACAGAACGTCAGAAGAGAAAGTGATCAAACAAACAGAAACGACCAAATTTTCAAATGCTGATCAGATGATTGTATTACTTCAGGTTCGGTGGCATTGTCTCGAATCAGAAGGGAAACGAACATGTGCTGAGTAATCTGAACAAACAATCGTTTTTTTTTCCGTCTCTCGGTGAATCACACACACTGTCCGACCCGTGTTATAATCATCTCATTTTCCTCATGCCTGGATCAGCGCCGGTAAATTTCCCACATTAGTAGAATCATCAAACACACGAAAGAGACATGCAGGCAGGGACAGTAATTAGTGAATGTAAATACATACAAGGAATCCAAAGAAGAACCATCAATATTATTGGTCTTGACCTGGCATCTTGCTCGCCTCCGTAATTCCCTGTACCTTTTCTATAAGTACTTTCATGAAAATTGTTCGGATGTGCTCGTCACTATGTTTTTTTTTTAAATCATTGTTTTATTTCCCACCACCCCAAACAACGAATTGTACATAGGGGGACTAGTTAGGATTTTCATAGACACAATGAAGTATTATGGTGGATGTAGTAAGAAAGGTAAGTAAGAATTCTCTGTCGTTTTGCTGTTGGGAATATTGTGGTATATTTGAGTCAATATTTGTGGCTAACTAAGTTTAACGTTAAGACAGAAGACCGTCTTTTTCTCATTCCTCATTTTTGGCCTTGTGCCATATTTTTGGTATGTAAGCGGAAATAAATATCGCTCTTCACTATGGTGGGGACTAGTTAGGATTTTCATAGAGACTTGAGGTATTATGGTGGATGTTGTAAGAATGGTAATTAAGAATGTATTGTTTTGGTGTAAGGAATATTGAGGTATTTTGGGGTCAGTGATCGAGGCTAGCAATGTTTAATGTAAAGACAGAAGAAGACCATCATCTTTTCCCATTCCCCATTTAGCCTTGTGCCACATATTTGTAAATAATGTGGAATAAATATCACTCTTCACTATGCTACCTAGACGTTTTAAATTTAAGCGCAGTACTCTACTGGCAACAAGGTTTCATTAATTCGTGAATTGTCTAGACGCAACCGTAAGTTCTTTGCTGACAGTTTCTTTTTTTCGCACTTTTTGCTTCTAGAACACTGTTCCGACTCCATGTTTTCCACCCATCTTCAAAAATTTAAATGAAATACTAATCACTTTCTATTGTCTTCCTAAAACTTTTTTTTTTAAATCTTGCTCATTGGTGAAGTTTCTCTTCCTAATTCTTCCACATCAAGTACCACCTTCCTTATTACTGGCTTTATGTCTGCCTGAGGTGAAATCCATTTTAAAAAATACAATTATTAAAGTTATCTGTAAAATTTACAAATGGGAATTTAAAGTCTCATTGCTTTAAATTTAATGTAATTTTAATTTAAAATGATACATCTAGCACACTCTCTAGGGACAGTAGCCTTGTGAATTACGGAATTGGCTAGTGGATTTAGATAAACAGTATTTGTGCATTCAACTCTTTAGTTAGGCAGGTGCAATTAGTATCTGTGCTTTTTCAAACCAATGATGACATCAGTTCAACGCATGTCGTCTGGTCTTTTTCAACGACACAAAGTTTTTTGGCACTTCTGTTTCGCCGTTAAATTTGTGCTTGCATACATAAAGATTTTTTCTAAAGTGGTTGTTTGTATATGAATACGTCGTATTGAACTATAATTTTAAAATATTATTCTTAATTTTAATTACTAATAGACTATACATCTTTTAAAACAAATAAATGTAATAGAATTGTATCTATATGCATTTATATGTTTTCCAACACCAGTATTTTAAATGTAGGCCTGAAACCTATTCAATGTTTAGAGATGTATAATAAATTGTAAAGATTGAAATTTTATTTTGAAATCATGTTTATAACAGAATTTGAGGATAAAAATAAATGTATGCCTCCTAGAATTTTCTCGATCTGAGAAAGGATAAATATAGAAAATAAAAGATTATAATGTTTTGATTTTTGGTCAGCTTTGGGGAAATGAGTCAATCCCAGAACTTTGACGCAATCCTTCGTATTTTCACGATTCCTTACAAAGTCCTCATACTTTATGAAGCTAGAAATTATAGTGGAACATGAACGTTTTATCAGAAAAAAAATGGTTTGGTAACCAGAATAATTAAATTACGATCTTGTCTTTTATAACGATTCTAACATTTTCTTTCTGCTGAGTACCTTCAATTCCTACTGAAAGCAGATTTTAAACAAAGAAAGGATAAAATATAAATTTAATCACGATATATATATATATATATATATATATATATATATATATATATATATATATGATTATTAATAATATTTATTCTTTTTCAATGAAACTTTATATTGTTTATATATTAACGATATCTATCACTTATAAACTGGGAAAATATTGCAGACGAAAGATATAAATATATAACTTAACTAGGAATTTAATTTTTTTATTTTTTTGTATATTATCGATATCTGTCAAATATAAACTTGGAAAATAATGCGTATATATATATGAAATAATTTCGGACTTGGCCAAAATCTGGTGCAAAGACCATGGCCACTGTGGGAACCATTGAGCTGTGATGAGAACACCACAATCTACAGACTGTCATTCGAAGTACTGTATTTAATTAATATTAAATTTAACTTTCTAAATATACAAGATCATTATGGTGATTTCATACACATTATTAACACTTACAAACATCTCTCCTTTATATGTAAATATATATATATATATATATATATATATATATATATATTATATATATATATGTGTGTGTCTTTATATATATATATATATATATATATAAACACACACACATATATATATATAAACATTTATATATTACATATGTTTCATATATATATATATATATATATATATATATATATATATATATATAGAGAGAGAGATACATAAATATATATATATATATATATATATATATATATATAGAGAGAGAGAGAGAGAGAGAAAACAGGAAAAATCTCGTAAGGTAAATAATCCAAAGTTCTTTAGTATTTTTGTCATTATTTAAAAAAAAAACAGTGCTCGATACAAAAGTAGAGCCTAAATATAATTATTTATTTAAAAGTATAATTATTTAAAAATATAATTATTTATTTAAAAATATGATTCCATCGCGATGGAATCATATTTGAATATATATATATATATATATATATATATATATATATATATATATATATATATATATATATATATATATATATATATATATATATATATATATATATATATATATATATATATATATATATATATATATATATTGATGGGTGGTGGTCGACCGTAGTCAGGATCACTGAGTGATCCTTTCCTTATCTGCATAGTATGCGCTTCGCCAGATTTACATTCGTGTTTTGTATGTATCGTGTTCCCAGAAGACGTAGGCGATCATGGCTCTCCACAAATTCCTGTTTTTTGTAGGTTTTAATAATTTTTGTCTTTTCGTTATTTCTCCGAGACCCTGTTCCGCCATCCATTTCTTCAACTTCATCAAGTATATTATGCGCTGTCATCCTCTCTCCTTCTTGCCTTCAATCTGTCTTGTGCGTATTAAATTCTCCAAGCATTCTTTCTTTATTATGTGCACCAGAATTTTCAACTCTCTCTTGCTGATGTTATGCATGACTTTACTTTTTGTTTCCATTTTGTAAAACTTCGTCGTTGCCCATATATTCATTTCATGGTATCCTCATCATCCTTCTGTAGAACCACACTTCTGTTGCTTCAAGCCATATAAGAGGACATTTCAGTATTATTTATGCTCTATACGCTTTGTTGCTCCAAAAATGTACTCACTCTTTAAACGATAATAAATGCGATGTTTATCTACTTGCATACAAGATTAAAATTAAGAAGTATTAATATTTCTTGACGGACAAAGAAGATTAACGTTTTTAATTAAATATTAAAACAAATTAAATGCATGTTTATAAATATCCAACCTGATCACGAAATTAAATTTGAGTAGATTTTGAGGGGACAACTGCTATATATGAACCTTTATTCCACACGTCAAGCAGTACAGTAAGAGTTTTGGGGTAAGAAAGTGAAATCTGCAGACAATATAAGAATTATGCCTTGTCACTTGCTTTTATTTTCGCACTAATGCCCTTGCATGGAATCAGGAACCCATCTCTTCTCCTCCTCACTATGGATTAAATAAAAATTTAGATTTTAACCTCTAGCTTCAGTGGTGAAGACAACGACAAACCATTCTTCTGCTTTCCAAGGAAGAGATGGTATTTCCAGAAAATAAAGAAATCTTATCTGTGGAGAGTAAGAAAGGATATGACGTGTTGAAAAAAAATGAGCATAAAGATAGCGATGAATCCGTAGAGGGAACTAGATAACTCTGAAATTCCAAAGTAATATATCGATAGCTTGGAGCTTTAGATTATTCTACGATATATCCTTTATGTTTACAATTGATTTGCCACTTTATCTTGTTTTGTTTTTTGTTATTTTTCCTTTATTCGAACTGATTTTAGCTGAAAGCCTATTAATATTAATTGAGATAATTCGGAAATGCGAACAAATAGAGCTTTGAATGATTTTTTATACTATTGTTCACAAAATACAAGGCCATAAAATCGCTCAAGGTACTAATGACGTTGTTTTATGGACGTTACTAAATATACTATAATATATAATAAATTCTATATAATTATAATATACTATATATTATACTGCATAATATATATTGTAAAGTATAAAATATATATACTATATATTATATATATATATAATTGATGTTAAATATATTATATATATATATATACGGTATATTATAATATATACTACATATATAATTATATTAGTTTGGTTTATTTATTCTTTCCACTTTTGCTGTTAGGCGTTGCGGGGAGAAACAGTCGTCTGTCCGCGGCAAGACGAGTGGTCAGGAGGAGAGATATCTCATGGACTGTGAGAGTGTCTGGCACTGAGTCTCTCCGGCGTCTTCTTGGTCTGCCTCTCGCTCTCCGGCGAGATTAGCTGAGGGTGTATTCTCGTAGGGCTGATTGGTTGATAGGCATACGAATGAGCTGTCCGAAGCACTGTCATTCGATGTGTTGTATGATTGATATTGCTCTTACTATATCTCTTATTGTATCATTACTGATCTTGTCTCGCCAGGTCTTGTTCACTGCTTTCCTCGGGCATTTCATCATACAAGTGATGAGTTTCCTCTTAAGGGTTTTCGTTAGTGGGCATGTCTCCCAAATCCCAAACCCTCGTCCTCGTCATGGGAGGTGGATACAGGTAATAATGGCCGACGGGGCGCTCTGGTTAAGCTGTGACTGGTTTAGCATGCCGATAGTGGATAAAAATTGCTTTAGCAATCAAAAGGAGCTATATTATACTATATAATAAATATACATGGTTTTCCTCAAGGAAATATATAATGCGTATATATATATATATATATATATATATATATACAATAATTTCGGGCTTGGCCAAAAACTGGTTCAAACTGGTACAGCTCTGAGTTTCATGCTCGCAGAAGTTTTCAGGTATTGAATGAAAACTGAGCTTTGTAAAATTTAAATATTACTGTGAAGACAGTGCTGCAGTCCAGTGAAAACACTCATTGTGCAATATGTTATACTCACAAAAATTAGTTGTTTTGTACCTTAAATGACAGTAAATTATTATACATGGTTAAAAAGTGAGAGATGATTGGTTTTTTTTAGAGATTTTATGACAAAAGGAAAAAATGGATTTTATGATTAAATTTTCCTCTCGTCAGAATATCCTCCTTAAGGCATCATTACTACAGCACAATTTTTTGACATTCGTTTCAAAAATTTCTCAAAGTGTAAGTTTGATAATTGATTCCATTATTTTTTCGATGACTCTAACAGGTTTTTTTCATTTTAGGGATGAAAAAGTATTTACTCCTCTGTCAAATCCACCTCATGATATTCCTGGTGTTGGCTTCAAACTTTTGAACTGTAATATATATATATATATATATATATATATATATATATATATATATATATATATATATAAATGATAGAAATTATTACGGGGATTAAATATTATAATTAAGTAATTCATCGAGTCTGAAAGAAACTTCAACAGAATGCAGAAAGCACTGGACGGCCGTTTCGTTCTATATTTGAACCGGCTTCTAATGCTCAAGTTTGAGCGGCTTGTTGATAGTAGTCGTGGCTTCTGGGGGCACAGTCCTATGGTTAGAGAGAATCTCAGTTGAGTTCCACCACGGAATATGTGAGCGAGCGGCTCTATAATGAGTCTGATTTGCAATCTCTTCGTCACCGAGGCCCGTTGGAACAGTTTGTATGACTTTCGCTTGGTAACCTTCTCGGTAGTGGATGCTCACTGCAGATGAGTCCCAAATCTAGGACGAAACTGCCGTCCAGTGCTTTCTGCATTCTGTTGAGGTTTCTTTCAGACTCGATGAATTACTTAATTATATATATATATACAGAAAGAGAGAGAGTGAGAAAGAGAAAACGCTATATTAATATTTTAAAAAATATAAAGAAAGAAACACATAACGTCGGGTGTTATTCTTCTTCCTTCTTCACATGCCCTTCTTCCCTTTCTATTACAACTATCGTCGTTCATTATTTAAAAGAAAATAAAGCGTTAAGAGGCCATTTGATAAAAATCGCCTGAGGATACCGTAAGCTTGAAGAATCCCAAGGTAGCGGATTCAACTGACCTCCTTAATTTAAAAGTATATATATATATATATATATATATATATATATATATATATATATATATATATATACTAGCAGTAGAGCCCGGCGTTGCCCGGGGATGTAACAGTAAGAGATAGATCAAGTATGGACGATCATAAAGACTGAAAAATAAAATTGACAAAGATTATTGTTTAAGGTTGACGGACACGCATAACTTAATTAGTTTTTATTTTTTTTTTTTTTTTTTACGAATTGGTCAAACCCAAATTCAAACAAAAACATTGTTTACAATCGTTATGAGTTATGGAAATAATACAGTAATTCCATCTACGTTTTACGCGCGTGCGAGTTTTCCTCCCTTCCTTCCACACTTATGCGTGTGTGCGCAAGCGTCCACTGATTACACCCCTTCCTTTCTCGTTAAGCTAAATATAGTAGTAAACCTTTTCTTTAGTTTTAAATAAGTAAGTTATTGTAGTTTTATCATCTCCTGTTGATATCTAACAAATTTAAATTACCGTTTTTCCCGCGTTTTTCTCTGACGTCACGGACAAACTAATCGTTTGAGTTCAGTCGGGCTAAAGATTTCGATCCATGAAGTTGGTTGACTCATTTATCCCTCGTCAGTCAACCTTAAATACAGACAGGGATATCTTACTGACAACAAATAATTCTTCATCCCTTTTGTCTCGTCGCAAAATTTTTTCTTCAAGACGATGCAACCAACAACAAATAAGTCTTCGTCCCTTTTGGCTCGTCGTAAATAATTTTTAGCAGCAAATTCAATGCCTGATCCCAAAATCTGAGATGACTGAACTTTCTCACTACCGTGAACCTGAACAAAAAAGGGTATAAAAAAAACAACACAACACACTACACACACTTACAATACCCAAATCTACAGTAAGTACTTTTTTTTATCTGTGCACATCGACACCTCATGTTAACGAGTTCCTTTTTCCAGAACTTAAAAAAAAAAAAAAAAACTTTTCCCACCTTATTCACCTTGCTATCCTATTTTGGCGCGGAACATTTTCCCTGATCTCATACCACGAGATAATATACTTGTTTTTCCATTTAATAAAAAAATTACACTTGTTCTGAAAAAAAAAAACAACAACTTTTCCCGCCTTGTTCACCTTGCTATCCTACCAAAAAAAAGTGAAGTTTTGTTGAAATCGGTTGAAAAATGTAGATAGCCTTTCTCTGTAATCTTTTACAAATTATGATTTTTACTTATTGAATACAGTAAAAAAGCTGCATATTTTGCTTGTGTTGATTCATAATTAGAATTCTGATTTGAATATATTTTCCACTCGTTGTTTCTAATACAAAAAATATTAACTTTATTTGGGTTTATTAATTTATTACAAGTACTGTGTTCTTTCCTTAATAATTATCATCTTCGAAATATTGTTGTTTTTTGTCTATCAGATTTCTTACGTCGGCATTTTTAAATTATTTCTTAATACTTTCTTTTAAATATTGAATTAATTTCAAATAGAACTAATGCCTTATTGATCTGCCTTGTAACAAATTGCAAAGGGAATTGAAAAAACGGCCCTAAAGTACGTGGAATTATCTTTCCCTATTTTATCAAATCGAAAAAAATGATTGATTATCTGTCCTTTTTTTTGACCAAAAAAAACAATATTTTTAACGAAAATTTCAAACGTGCTAAGAACGATGAAAAAATGTAAAAAAAAATACCCCCAAAATACTTTGATCTTTGCTCTTTAATAATAATATGAACATTAGACGATAAAATTTTGTTTTCGTCAAGTTCGGCGTCTTTTTCATCATGCTATGTTCTTTTGTTTACATTTTCGTGGGTGAGTTGTCCCCCTTTCATTCTCACGATGTGTCTTAATCGTGTTTTCAAAATGATTTTCTTAAAAAACAACTGTGTTTTTCCCATTTTCGGCCACGTTAGAACAACCACGAGGTAATTTTATGTAGTCCTGTGAAGTTTTGTTGAAATCGGCTAAAAAATGTAGGAAATTCGATCCAACATATAAACGTTACAGACACACACACAGACACACAACCTGCGTTTTATAATAAGTATATATATATATATATATATATATATATATATATATATAATTATAAGTATGTTATAAAATCACTACAAAAATAGCCATTTTGTTTCAACACACTCTGTGTCTTATCAAGTGATGATGTTGAAAATAAAATAAATGGTTTTAAAAGTTTCAGATTAATTAACGATCCTACACTAAGGGGAAACATTGTTACAAAAGCTAGAATAACCAATCAAAAAACAAGTATAGAAAGATTCAAAAGCTTGACAACGAAATCATGTTATAATAGCTATTCAGATCTTTAAAATACGTGTAATATTAAAAATAATTTATACTAACCAATAATTATAAAATTATATGATAAAATTTAATATTAAAATTAAACACTGGCAATTTTAAAATCCAAATTTAATCACTATTAAGTTTAAAAGCTACAAAATTATTGAGAAAAGAAAAAATATATATGTTTATTCAATTCATTTCTTCATTGAAATTACGTTCGACAAGACGCTACAATATATCGGTCATTTGACAATACATTTATATATATTTTTTTTTTCTCTTTCTTTTCCTTTTTATTTTAAAGTGTGTGAATGTGGTCTTAAACTCACGCGCAAAACAACAAAAACACAATCAGATTATAATACATAAGCACCCAGACATAATTAGATACACACACACACACACACACACACACACACACACAAAAGAAAAAAAAAGCGACGAGACATGAACATCTCTACAGCCCTTTATGAAAAAAGGAAACGTGGAAACCAACAATTATACACACACAGTTAAATGTGAATACACTCTACATACACATAAACACCGATAGATACACATCCACACATCCACAGACAATGACATAGACAATCAGATACCACAACCAATAAATATTTCAGACTTAAAGTATCATTAAATAAATGCTAACCACTTATTAAATTATAACTTAAGGGAGCAAATATACAAAGATAAATATGGTTAAAAATAACATTTATGTATGTTTGTGTATGTATATATGTGTGTGTTGGCACCTATTATGTATGAGTTTGTTTGTGTGTATGTGTGGGTATGGAAACTTTGGTATGTCATGACTGTTTTTATATATGTAAGTATGTGTGCATAAAAATGTGTGTATATATGTGTGTATTTAGGTTTATATGTATATGTGTGTGCATGTGTGCTTGTTATCATAGATAGGTATATGTGCGTATATGTTTATGTTTATATATTTATTTGTATGTATTTCTGTATGTATATGTATGTATGAGTGTATGTTTATGCGTGTTAATTGGTGTTTGCTGCCGCGTATATATATATATATATATATATATATATATATATATATTATATATATATCCTGTATCTTTTCTTTATTGTTTTTCTTTGCTCTAATATATAATGAAACTATTATCAACTTATATGATTAATATATATTTTTATTGATTTATGGTTTTGGAATTTTCTTTTTAATATATTAAATAATATTATTTTTAACCATTTTTATCTTTGTATATTTGCTCCCTTAAGTTATAATTTAATAAGTGGTTAGCATTTATTTAATGATACTTTAAGTCTGAAATATTTATTGGTTGTGGTATGTGATTGTCTATGCCATTGTCTGTGGATGTATATATGTGTATCTATCGGTGTCTATGTGTATGTAGAGTGTATTCACATTTAACTGTGTGTGTGTATAAGTGTTGCTTTCCACGTTTCCTTTTTTCATAAAGGGTTGTAGAGATGTTCATGTCTCGTCGCTTTTTTTTCTTTTGTGTGTGTAAGTGTGTGTGTGTGTGTGTATATCTAATTATTTCTGGGTGCTTATGTATTATAATCTGATTGTGTTTTTGTTATTTTGCGCATGAGTTTAAGACCACATTCACACACTTTAAAATAAAAAAAAAAGAAAAGGAAAAGAAAAAATATATATGTATTTTCAAATGACCGGATATATTGTAGCGTCTTCTCGAACGTAATTTCAATGAAGAAATGAATTGAATAAACATATATATATTTTTTCTTTTCTCAATAATTTTGTAGTTTTTAAACTTAATAGTGATTAAATTTGGATTTTAAAATTGCCAGTTTTTAATTTTAATATTAAATTTTATCATATAATTTTATAATTATTGGTTAGTATAAATTATTTTTAATATTACACGTATTTTAAAAATCTGAATAGCTATTATAACATGATTTCGTTGTCAAGCTTTTGAATCTTTCTATACTTGTTTTTTGATTGGTTATTCTAGCTTTTGTAACAATATTTCCCCCTCGTGTAGGATCGTTAATTAATCTGAAACTTTTAAAACCATTTATTTTATTTTCAACATCATCACTTGATAAGACACAGAGTGTGTTGAAACAAAATGGCTATTTTTGTAGTGATTTTATAACATACTTATGTTATAATTTTTTTATAAAAATAATTATATGTGCTCTACTTTATATGGAGCACTCTTTTAAGAATAGTAATTGTTGGTTATTGGAATTCATTCAATTATATATACCATATATATATATATATATATATATATATATATATATATATGGGGATGTAATTTCTACATTTTAATTATACTGGATGGTTAATATTCAGGATAATTTGCTGGTATAAGCAAGAATACTTCTCATCATTGACCATACCGACTGTTAAAATCTTAATGTGGAAATAGCTGACTAAAGACATGAAGAAAAATTAATAAAAAAATCTCAAGTGGAATTCGAATTCGTTTCACCCACTTTGTATCCAGAAATCACATTAACTGCATAACAGCCCACTTGAAAGATTTAATAAAATTCCACAGATAATTGAATAGATTAGGATGTAGTTGCGTATACCGATGATGGTCACAACCTGAATAAATACAGAAAAATAACACTACTAACTAGGAGATGATAATAGCTAGAATAACTACATAATTTTACTAGTTACTTTATCATATTTGTAATGACTATTTCAAAATAATAACGTTAATATATGTACGAAGAATCTTTAATAGAATATTATACGCGGTATGAGCAAAACGTATCGGGACTGTTGCTATGGTAACAGAACTAAAGTCCGCAAAGTAAAGCAACTTAGTACAGATTGACACTGAAGTGTATCGCGCATGCACATTAAGTTATAACGTTCTAGCTCGCTTCCTTGTTATAGTACTTCGTAAGACAGTGTGTAGATTGTGGTGGCCTTATCACAGCCCATTGGTTCCCACAGTGGCCATGGTCTTTGCACCAGGTTTTGGCCAAGGCCGAAATTATTGCATATATATATACGCATTATTTTCCAAGTTTATATTTGACAGATATCGATAATATACAAAAAAATATAAAAAATTAAATTCCTAGTTAAGTTATATATTTATATCTTTCGTCTGCGCAATATTTTCCCAGTTTATAAGTGATAGATATCGTTAATATATAAACAATATAAAGTTTCATTGAAAATAATAAATATTATTAATATTATATATATATATATATATATATATATATATATATCTCGTGATTAAATTTATATTTTATCCTTTCTTTGTTTAAAATCTGCTTTCAGTAGGAATTGAAGGGACTCAACACAAAGAAAATGTTAGAATCGTTATAAAAGATAAGATCGTAATTTAATTATTCCGGTTACCAAATCATTTTTTTCTGATAAAACGTTCATGTTCCCGGATCCACCCACTACCATATTACCAAGATGTCGTTCCATGCGATATCGTCCTCTCCAAAAATCAAATCGCACTTGAAAGGAACAATATTTCAAGTCGTTCAGACAATCCAAGGAAATGGCAGCAGTTTGCTATACCCCAAAAAGATGTTCTAAGTATGCTTACACGAAACTAGATAAAGCGTGTGGCTTCAGACGTGAACTACTTTGAAAGAGGTTAAATGTCAAATTGATATGTGTTGTAATTATCTTTTTATAGCACCAGTTCATGTACTTTTTGATCAGTCGTCGTAGATAGCAGAGACGTGGAAGGAAAGTGCGAAGGGTGTGGTCGCCTCGTTACAGCACAATGGTTTCCTCAGCGACCATGACTTATGCAGCGGTTTTTGACCAAGAACAACATTTACCATATTCGCCTTTCGACATTTTCCTCTTCAAAGATCAAATCTCACTTGAAAGGAACAATATTTCAAGACGTCATGGCAATCCATAATTTTTGATCAGACCTCATACCTAGCAAAGTCTATCAAGAGAATGTGTAACAGGAAAATTAGTCATGCCTAAAATCTGATAAGGTTAGAGAGAGAAAGGGACTAAGAGAGAGAAAAGTACAAAAAGAGAGAGAAAGAGAAGATGGCGAGGAGAGGGAGACAAGAATGGGATGAAATTATAGTCTGGATATGTATCAAGAACTTTAGATATTTTATATTTCTCTTACAGTTTGTTTATATAACTTACTTTTCAGATTCGATTAAAAAACAAACGAATGAGAAATTTTAAACATGAAACCCAGAAGCTGAGCGTAAATAGAGGCAATGGCGAATGGGATGGAAGCTTTGGAAAACAATTTTCTCCAGTTGCTTTGATAGCACGCGGGATCCTGATATGGGTTATTTTGTAGACAAAAAAAAATCACACAAATTTATTATTCCTTTCATCCTTTCACAAACTTGTAGTGCAACATTTTTTTTTTTATTGGAAACAATAAAACTGGCCATTAGGTTAAGCCTAATCGAACGCGACCCAAATCTAATGACAAACGAAATCATTAGTTAGCGTGTCTCATAAACATTTGCTATTATGGCGGAAGTCGATCCCAAGTGACATGACTGTGTATAAATCTGTATGAAAGAGTTTACCTGAAGTAGATAATTACCTAATGATTAACACCATCACACACGCACACACACACACATACATATATATATATATATATATATATATATATATATATATATATATATATATATATATATATATATAATTGTGTATTGGGGCAGCAATCCCTCTTTTATTAAAGACGAATGAGAAATTCAATTTACCCACAGTTTATGGTATATACCGTACCTATGAACACTATTGGGTATGTCCCAATCCTCATAAATACGTTGGACACTATTGTAAGTGGGTGGTCCACCTCTAGCCGTGGCTTACCTACTTCACGCCGCTGGCGAGTATTGTATTTTGTTGATGTTATAAAGATTACCATTTCATTTCCAACCTCCGTTTTGCTTAATCCTCATTCAGTAACACTTTCTAGGTTACAACATTTTACATGAGCCCTCCAGAAATATTCTGTTCGAAAACATTAAAATTATATATAAATCACGTTACTGGAAACAGTTCGCTAATAATAGAGGCCCTAAATATTAAACATATCCTTACCACTATTAACCTCACCGTATTCAATAATCAGAATGGTGTGTTGAAAATTTAAAAAAAAATATAGAAAGATCCTCACTCGAATTCTTACCGCGCTGAACATGTGAAGACACGGAATAAACGCTCCTAATTTTACTCAAAACAACACAAAAAATACTTAAACTATTAAGCATCAAGAGAATTTAACAACACCTAATAAAATAAACCCGTTTAAAAATGGCTAAAGAAGTTTCGCCAAACAGAAAAATATAAGGACGCTGTAAAAAAACACATAGAAATTTCTGAAATATTCCTTGTCAAATATATTTAACGAAATATGTTTAAAAAAAATGCTGATGTGCATATATATCTATACTTGCAGCATGGCCCGGCGTTGCCCGTGCTTGATTCAAAAATCGTACGACTCATACAGCAATCGCTATCACTTGACTTAAAATATTTTTGCCCTTCCTTGCCTTTAAAGGAGTGCCCTTTGCCATGCTGATATTGCTACATGTCTTACTTCTTGCCTATCTCACACTGCGAATTTTTTCTAAACTCTATACTAAACATTAAATCTGTTAAGAAAAAAGAACTAAACACAATGAACACAAAAGATCGACTTTAAAAAAGGACTCGTAACTGGAAAAACCGAATGAAAAAAGAATGTTAACAACAAATACTTTTTCACACCTAACCCAGTTCTGCGGAATCAGAATCAGCGTTGAGTTTAAGCAAGCGAATGAGCCAATTGGAGTAAAGTGACATGCAGATTTAAATTTTTCCCACTTGTGACGAATGCAGCTATCGATTTTTTTTGTATGATAGCATGCTAGTTAACATCCGTGTCAGTCAGCTGTTGGCTCTCACGCTGGCCAATAGAATCTTCCTGCCTATTCGTGGCAGCCAGCTATAGGCCGCAAACTACATGAAAACTGCCGTAGAAGCATGAAAAAATCAATTCTTTCCACTATCGATGGGAGTTGGGAAATGCAAAATCAGTCTTGGCCTTCCCACTAACTTGGAGCATGGGCATGTAAATTTTGGTGCAAATCTGTCGAAAATTGCGGCCGTGCATTCGTTACACACACACACACACACACACACACACACACACACACACACACACACACACACACACACACACACACACACCCTGTCTTTTATAGATAGATATATTTATATATATATGAATATAACATAAATTGCGCGTATTTAGGCAGGTTTTTTTTGGGGGGGGGAAACATCAATATATGTTATAAAGAGCGGATAACTTTTGACTTACACTCGTATAATCGTTACGATACGTTTTTTTCCCCACGTTTTATTTTTCTTTACGTATACCTACTTTTGCAACCCCTGTATGCAGCCAACGATATTATTTACTGAATTTAATAATATATTACCTTTCTAGACGCGTTAGGAACAAATGACACATTATTTATAAAACTTTATATAACAAATCGTGTTTTTCTATAGGATTTTCTCACATGGAAAAAATAACAGGATAACTTATTAACTTAGATTATCGCAAGCTGTCAATATGACTCTGGCCCCACTCAAACAGCAATGAAGATTACTTTCAAAGTGATATTGCCCGTTTATTATTTTCTTTTCGTATCTTTCTCAAGCCTTTCACTTGTTAATGTTAGTGCCTATCTGTGGATGATTTTGTATTTGGTATATATCATCACTTATTGAATTAACATTTATTCCGTTGATGAAGAACAGGTAGGAAAATTGATCAGACATAACGAATTCAATTACTTTGTGGTGTTTTCTTTAGTTCTGACATGATATTTTATTAATTGCGTTCAACAATACTGAGCGACAAAACCAATTGACTTCATAATAGGTTTTGCAAGGAATCCGTGGATATCGAGGTTTGTTGAGGATTAATAAATAAACATAGAAAGGAAAACTAAAATATATATATGTCACAGAACGAATATTTTCTATGAAAATTTCTCGGACATTCAGGCCGGTAAATGTTATTTAATACTGTTTATCATAAACAGAGCATTTGCTTAAATACTTGTATCTATAAAATAACAACGTTAAACATAAAATGTTAAATATATATATATATATATATATATATATATATATATATATATATATATATATATTTTTTTTAGTTTAGATGAGGAATTACAAGTATTATTTGGTAGTTCGGAAAATAATGTCCGCTTTTATAATAAACATTTTAATTTTAATATATTATTGTAATAGTTGTATGTTATTGTAATAGAGGAGCCGAGTTCGAATTCCATTCGAATCCATTACATCAACTTACGTGCTAATACCTTTGGAAAAGGTATGAATCTTCCTCTCCCCCAGCTATGGGTAAATAGCAGGACAAACCGTGTTCTATAACCTTGGATGGCAACAGATCTACCACAGAAAGAAATGTCAACCTACTCAGGGAAAAATAATCTGCCTCTTCAGTCATGCATCTAAAGTTTCATGATCGCCTGGCACATAACTGACTGAATAGTTTCAAAAATATATATTGTTAATTCCTAATGAATAAAGTGTCCTCGTTGTTAATTTTATATCGTTGTTTTTCAGAATTTAAATTAAAACATTATATGCACCTCATCCCGTCCTGGATATGAAGATAAACTACATCCGCATCCTGGGTAAGATGATAAACTACGTCCAGCAGCAAGGCCTCTGATCAGGAGGTTTTGAGGAGCGTCGAGCCACCTCTTAATTGCTGGTGTTCTCAGGTTCACCCTGACCCGGGATGCTAGCACCTGTTAGGGTCCCAGCTAAGGGCAAATAGTTAACACCCAAACTTGTGCAAAAATAGGTTTTAATACCAGAAATACTTTGTAATAAAAAAATTATTACCAGCAATAATTTTTTAAGGGAAAATTATTATCAACAATACTTTTAAAAAATAACAGCAATACAAACAGTTATACATTGTTTAGAAAAAATATGAGCTGCTATAAATTTCTTCAAGGAAAAATATTCCCACAAATAGTTTTTTTGAAGAAAAACATTACCAGAAATAAAAATTTTGTCGTTATTACATAACCCATTGAGGTTTAAATGCCGTAAAACAAACCAAACCAAACCAAACCATCTGCACCTCATCCTGAACACGAAAAAAAATGGAGATGCGGTTACTTTTTATTTTTGCATGAGTTCACGTTTGATTATTAATGCTTCTCAAAATGTTGCCAACATTAACGGAGCATGGGTGGGTGAAGGATCCATTTGTGATCAGACAAGCACTGCTTTCTGAATTTCCACAGTAGAGATACGGGACCTGAAATTCAAAGTGGTAGTGGATGTCTATCTGCAATTGACAATCAACATCTGAAAGCACTAGCCGATCAAATCGCATGTTAACGTCTCATAAAAATGTCTCAGATAATGGGGTCTAACATTTCAGCAATTACATACCATCTAAAAAAATTGGTAATGTGAATAAACACGAAGAATGGATTCCACACAAACAGTGAAAGTCAACGAGTTCGACGCTTTGAAGTGTGTTCGATACTGTATCTGCATCGAATGACTTATTCCTTGATCGAATAGTGAGAAATGGAACCTTTATGGCAATCGTAATCGATTGACTCAATGTCTTGATCATGACGAAGGACCAAAATATTTTCCAAGACCGAATTTTGCACTAACAGAAGATTCAGTTAACTATCTGCATGTTCGCCATTGGTGATATCCATTACAGTTTTCTGCCAGCATTTGGATCAAATTCATATTCCATTAAGCAAAATGCAACCGGAATTGTTTAATACGCGAGGCTCAATTCTGCTTTATGACAATGCACATCCACATATTGCTGGAATGACACTTTAGAATCTCATCGACTTGGGATGCGGGAGTTTGTCACATTCACCATTCTCCACTGATCTTTCGCCCGCTGCCTACACTTTTTTTCAAGCATTTTGACACTTATTTAAAACAAAAGATATTCCTTTGCAAAGTGGAGGCAGAAAATGAATTCAAACATTTCTTGGAGTCTAAACCGTTAGGGTTTTATCGTAAAGGCATAAATTCCTTTGTAACTCGATGGCAGAAACGTATTGATGTCCAAGGTTCTTATTATGACTGATTTAAAAAACTGCTTAAATAAATCAATTATTTTCCTAGGCACGGTGGTGTAATCGCTAGCGGCTCGGATTGAGGAATCGGAGAGCCGAGTGTGAATTCCATTCGAATCCGTTATAATTAGTTACGTGCTAATACACTTAGGAAAGTTATGAATCCTCTTTTTCTCCCCACAAGCTATTGGTAACTAGCAGAACAGACCGAGTTCTTTAGCCTTGGATGGCAACTGGTCTACCGCAGAAAGAAATGGCAACCTACTGCGGGAAAAATTTGCCTCGCTATTCATGTATCAAAAGATACATGATCGCCTATGCGCGTATTACGCATGGCGCATAACTGACTAACTCATTTGCATATAAAAACAGTGTGCATTGTGGTGTAATGCAGTGGGAACTCGGAGAGCGGAGTTCGAATTCCAGTCAAGTTCTTTAAATTCACTTACACAAAAATACCCTTGGAAAAGGCATGAATCAATCACTTCTCTTCTATGAGTTGAATAGCAGGACAGACTGAGTTCTTTAGCCTTGGATTACAACTGGTCTGGCGCAGAAATAAATGGCAACCTACTGCGGGAAATAATCTCCCTCGTCAGTCAAGTATCGAAAGATACATGATCGCCTAAGCGTGTATCATACATGACACATAACTGACTGAACCCAATATATATTTTGCAAATCTTGTTTGTTATACGACAAACATTTCAACTCTTGTAACGTACTTCCTACAACTTCATGCGTCTTCCGTATTACACTGTACATTTCTTGGAATTTCAACCCCAATATTTTATTTTGTCCAGGTGGAAAAAGATCTAGTGAATCAAGACGATGCTTTAAATATATCTGGTTTGTTAAATATATCTGGTTTGTAAACGGAAAACGTGAGCTATCATTAACTGATATTTCATTAAACAGGCGATATCATCAATTCATGCTTTGAAGTTTGTTTTTTTCGTCCAGAAATACAGCTATCATTCATTAATGATTTGAGATTAAATTACGAGTTAGTAACTCTAGGTGTCTTGAAGTTACTATTTACTAGGACTTATTAAGATTTACGTCATTTTCTGAAGTGTTTGCCTGAAAATAAAGCTGAACGAACAAGCCAATGTTTGCTACGTCCGCATGCGTTCTTCTCAATGAGAATAGAAGTGAAAAATGGCGACAACTTTATGCAATGTATGCGCACCCCGGCTGTGAATGAAATGCTTTAAGGAGTAACATATTGTTAAAAATATTAAATGCAGGAAACATTTTTTTATTTGTATTTTCTGTTCATTCATTGTTTTTTATCTTATATTCCAAATGAATTAATATTTTATAAATAGGTTTGTATGTAAGTTAAACGAAAATAAAGATAAAATTTACCCTTATGAAAATAAATTTTCTTTGCTAGTCATACCTTACTGCATAAGCGTTTAGAATTGTTTAACCCCTTCCCCGGCGTAAACGTGTATATACGTTTTACCGAATGAGTATTTTTTGTAACCTAGGGAAGGTTACCGAATAGAATAATAACACGTTGGTTGGTAATGAACGATAATACTTAGAACAAGAACATCACATATAAGATTCAGCAGCCGCGCGTAGAATTAGTCAACTGCTAGAAGTGAGTTAAGTGAATTTCACAATGATTCTCCAAATGCAAAGATATCTACCAACCACCCCACGCGGTCAGAAGTGCCACAAGCCCGAATTTAATGTGGAGTATCCTATCCCGTAGGCTCGGCCAAACATTCCCCGTAGACCCCGTATAAAACGCAGTCGGGTAGCTGTTTCCCGAGACGAGATTCTTCCCTCCAACATAGCGACGTCTGGGGATCTTCGCTGGTCGCAGGCAGAGAGTTTGACCAGCACAGCTGGAGTCGGATCTCCGGCTTAGACCAACATACAGTATTTACTATTGTATTTATGTCAATGGGGAAATACCTATTATAGATATGCTAAAACAATATTTTTCAGAACACGGATGTATACACATGCCTAAAAAATGACGTTAAAATCCTGCTACAGACGAATTTATACGTGGATCTTGATTATTTTTATTCTCTTCTGTGTTTGAAAAGAGTCCGTTGTTCACTTATACGTCTAGTAGAGGTGTCAGCTCGAGTACTTCAACGTGCCTGAAGATTAAATTTGTCCGGGTGCATTTAACTTGCTGCCACACTCTCACGCGATTTTTTAGAATTTTTTTTCCATAAATTAAATCCCAAATGTCTAGTTCAGGGGAAGAGAATGAATATGGCGTTAAAACTATATAAGAAATACAAAATATATAGTAAAACATACGAGGAGACGTATCTACAGATCTTTGCCGAAAAAGATATGTTCCAAATAAAATGTCAGCCATAAAAATGGAAAAAAATTTAAATGCAAGTTATTTTTTATAATCAGCATAAAAAAATTCATCTGAGAAAGAAAATGATTTTTTAACCAAATAATTGACGTTGAAGGGGTTAAGTGTTTATTTCTGAGTCTGGATAGAACTGGAAATGTTCGATACACAAGTTCAGTAGAAGAAATGACCAAAATACCACAAAGGCTGGTGGGAATTAACTGATTTAAGATATCCCCTAAGCGTGAAAAGCGACATGACAGCAATTTATTACCGCTGGTTGAATAAAGTGTTCGATTCGAAATTACGCAAGGGTCAGTGTATAGGATGATAGAGATTTGTATTTGTAACGGTGGAATAGCTGTGCATATAACAACGATGAGTATGCCGACCTGAAGAGCAAATAATTAATGAACTTTACTTGCTACAACAAGGCAGCCACTATGATATTTTAAGTACATATCCGAACGTCATATTTTCACAGACACAATTTCGGTAAATGTTGGGAGTCCATATATCCCTCTTGCACATTTATATATCCACTACTCCTTCTTTTAATACTATTTCCATTACTGGTCTCAGTCAGTTATGTAACTTGCGTGATACACGAATATGCGATCATGTATTTTTCGATACATTGACGACGCAGATTTTTTCCCGTAGAAGGTTGTCATTTTTTTTGCGGTAGAAATATTTTAGCATTATGTAAGAGGTATTTATGCCGTACACTGTGCTCGTCAGATAAGAATCTTTTATTGTGTTTTGCTTCTGAATAGTCTGCTTAAATGTCACTTAACGTAACAGATCTCGCAAAATGAGATCAATCAGTCAGTTATGTGCCATGCGTGAAACACGCTTAGGCGATCATGTATCTTTCGATACATGACTGACGAGGCAGATTTTTTTCACGCAGTTGATTGCCACTACTTTCTGCGGTAGAAATGTTTTAGCATTATGTAGGAGGTACGTCTGTCGCACACTGTAGTCGTTAGATTTCTGTCACAATAAGGATCTTGTATTGTGTTTTGCTTCTGAATGATCTGCGTAAACTCCACTTAACGTAGCAGATCTCGCAAATGCAGATCAGTCAGTCAGTCAGTTAGGTGATCATGTATCTTTCGATACATGACTGACGACGCAGATTTTTTCCAGCATTTGTTTCTGCGGTAGACCAAGTGCGATCCAAGGCTATAGAACCCGGTCTGTCTTGCTATTTACCCATAGGTTTGGGGGAGAAAAAGAGTGAATGTAATGGATTTTGACTGGAATTCGAACTCGGCTCTCCGATTCCTCAGTTCGAGCCGCTATCCATTACTCCACCATGATTCATGGTCTGGTGCTTCTATTATACATCTCGAGTTTCTTGACAAAGTGTTTGTAATATAATCGATCCTGACCTGGCATCTCGACATCGCCCACTTTCTCACTGCCGTGACGCGGTCTCACTCCGTATTTTCTACAGATATTTTCATCGTAATTGTTCTGATGAGCTGTTGGCCAGAGTGCTGCAACTACATGAATTTAAGCGTTCTACTAGATTGTCAAATACGTCTCACCATTTTAATGTTGAACTAGCTAGAAGCGGCCGCAATTTCTAATCTAATAGTTTCTTTTCTGACATTTCTCGCCTTTTTAAGTTATTGCTTCCCTACCACCTACTATTTAAAAATACATTAAATACTACGTCAATCGTCATCTTCTGTTTACCTGAATTCTGTTCTTTTATTGTCATTTTCTCACTAAAATCTTCTTGTTCTACCTCCTGAGTACGCGTCCGTCTGTTACACGTACGTACCTCAAGATAGCTTGATAAACGTCTTACGGTAATTAAGACTCTGAAGACAAAGTTCTGTTCATCAGCAGGTTTATTAAAGGCTGAAAGGGTAAAAATAGAAAAATATATAGATGCATATATGATACTATTTTAGTTTGAATAGCAAACAAAAAAAGAGTAAAAATGAATATGACAAAAGCAGTCAGGTGCTTTAACAGAGAATTGTTTAAATGGATAAAGAAGGTAAGAAATACTTCGCTTACATAAATATATATAAAATTGCTTGGATAACTTCCCAGAAATGTAGAATGTGACATGAAAGTTACATTTGGGAATAATGTGTAAGCGGTGAATTCTATATAAATAGATAAGTTTATAAAAGGGTGGGTATCTTAAATAATGTTCAAATAATAAAGCGACATTAATGTTTTAAAGGTTATGTACCGGCGATGCTATCGTCGGGCGTAGGATTTAGGAAGTTGAGAAACATAAGTACCACGTGCTTAGACCTAGACTTTTACTGTGCTGGTTCCGGTGATAACTAAGGGCTAATGGGAAGTGATAAAAACGGTGACTAACCTAAAAAGAAAATAAACTGAAAAAAGTGACACACAGAGAAGTAAATGATAAAGGTTTGTAGTGTGGTATCAGAACACTACCCACCTGACGTAATTAAAGGTAGCAATTGATCTACAAAGTCCTGGTGGTAGAAAACGGTTTGAATAAAAGAGTTGACTAAATGGAAGAAGTCTCATTGACAAAAATAATGATGCAAGATCATCACAATATTTTGACAAGTACATCTCAGTTTTCTTTGAACGATCAGATCACCATTATAGAACTATCTCTACCACTTTATCTAAAATTAATTTTAATTAGGTTGATTATAATTAACTGCTGAATGTGAATCTTTCACAATAATAGGTGGGGTTATCTTATTTAAATTATTAGTTGTTACTAGTTTTAACTTATGAAAAGTTCACGGATTTCCTATTTGAAATTCCTGATGAATCTTAATTCTTCAGTTTATGACCGAATAAGCGCATGACAAGTTCTACGAAAATAAGTTATGCGTAGAAATCCCCCTAACACATCGTTAAATATTTGAGCTTAACAACTTTAACAAGATATTGCAATAATTTTAAAAAAAAATATGGATGCTGGTCGTTATTTTAAGAAGCAAGGGGGTACAAATGAATATGTTTCAAATAGACAAATTGTTCCATTTAACTGAAACAGCCGTTAAAGAGATCTATCTTCTCTTCTTCTGATCATATTTTTAACTGAAACGAAGTATCATTTTTGACGTGTCTTTTGTTTTCTCACGCGATCAAAACTTTTATATTTTATTATTTATGAGGTATTGGCAGTAGACATTAAAGAATTCTGTCTTTTTTCATTGTGTCTTGTGCTTTCACACTATGAAAACAGAATAGTTCATTATTTAGGAAGTAGTGGCACGGCGTAATGGTCGTGTGAACTAACGAAGGAATAGACAAGCACACTTATTATAAGATTTTTAGAATTACCTTTAATTCATCCTTCGACACCGTAATTATGAACATTGTGTCTGTGTTAAATCAAATGCTTTATTTAAGCCGTTGAACTGTGTATCCTATAAACAGTAGTCAAGCCGCACTGGCTTACAGAAATAATATTATTTCATGACATATTTTTATATTTAATGCTATGTCCTTCAGGACGTAGGAGACCATAGATATCCACAGACACTTTATAATTATACTTTAATTATTGCTACTTATCGGCAATGATATGTGGAATCATTTCTCATTACCTTTCTCACGTTGTTGAATTCAGTATTAGACATACTAGCACTCATGGTTAAAGAACCTAGTCTACCATAGTTAATCTTGTGGCTGTGGCGAGAAAATATTTAATACATTTCTAATAACATTTATGGGAAAGTGAAGGCCACAGGCGAGAGAGAAAACATGACTCGCTCACCGGTTCCTCATTCAGCGACGATAATTATTACATAAGCCCCAGAAGCACCTATTTGTAGACATCAAGAAAAAATATTTATGTTGATGACATATTGTTTAAGGTTTTAGGGAAATATTATATACATTGTAATCATAGCATCATAAATTAAGCAAATAATTATTCTAATGTAGGAAGAAGTGTAGTCACTAACATCTATGAAATGCACTAAAAATACTAGTCAAGGTATAATACAGGGTCAGAAATCTAAAAGAATTAGCGCATATGCTATGCTCCTTATTATAAATACAATACAACACAGTAGCCATTAATAAATAAATAGAGAGTCGTGACAGCAAGGTCACAGCAAAACCAGCATTAACAAAAGTAATTATTGATTAATGCACTCAGGTGAAACAAGCAGCAACAGTAATATCAGTAATATCAGGCATATTATGGTAACTACACCAAATTCTAAACTCAGGATTGCCCCACAGTATTGAAGTCTACTAGTGGATTAAAGCGTTGGTCCACGAATTTAATGACATATTAATTGTGATTCCAATCCCTGTGTCAGGCAGTGAAAACTTGGACTCGGTTGATAAAGGGCAAGTAATTACTAAGCAATACTAAAGAAGAACAAGACAATATATATGACAAAAACCTGTTTGCGTAAAAAAAGGCTTTCCACCTGGAAAAAGTAGAAGCAATTCTGTTATTAAACTATAAATATATATATATATATATATATATATATATATATATATATATATATATATATATGTGTGTGTGTGTGTGTGTGTGCATATATATATATATATATATATATATATATATATATATATATATATATACAGGTTCCTCCATTAGGTGTCGTAAAAAGGCAGCATATCACGATGAAAAAAGGTCCATAAATCAACGAAAACAAAGTTTTGTCTCAATATGTTTAAGTTGTTATGAAGAGGAAAGACGAAAGTATTTTTAATTATTTTTTGAAATTTTTTAATCTTTTCTAGCACGTAGAAAATTTTGGTTAATTTTTTTTTTTATGACAGTGCGATAAAATAAAAAAAAAAGGTTTGTTTTATTTTGCGCTTTTTCCGAGGAAAACACACGTTAATTAGGAAATTCTTGCAAAAATCAAATAATTGTTGGATTTTAATGAAACTTTCAGGACTTATTCACAAATAAATGAAATTATTTTTGAAATTTTTTTTAGAAAGTCTTGTTAAAAAGAGATTTTTTTAACATGTTTCCACTCACTTACATATTTTCATGAAATTTCGAGAAATTAAATCTTCACGCGCGGGATTTGTTTATATAAACAGGACTCTTTGTAGAAAGTAAATCACCAGTTTTCTTTTTTTAAACAGAACCCGGTTTCATTGAAAATCTGCTTTGAATTATGAAAAAAATGTAAAAAATTATGACATTAATTAATTAGAAAAGCTTTCACCTGTTTTTGTAAACACGTTATACTAAGGGCATTATTTTGTGAAGAAATACATTTTTTTCGATGAATAATGTATTTTTTACAAACTTTTTTCCCATTTAAAAAATTTTTTTCATTAACTTCTTAATACTTCAAAAATCGTTTAAAATTCTTTATTGCTTTCAAGCACGTAATGCAATGATAACGTTAATGAAAAGTAAATTTACGAATATCTTTGCGTTTAGTATGTCTTGTAAGTGTCATATATACCAAGCCATCTTTCCTCATTATGTGCCTTAGTCTTATTCTGATGTTAATTATAAGTTTCATTTTACTTTCAATTTTCTCTAAAACTTCATCGTTGTCCACAGGGTCGGTCTATGGCATTCTCAATATCCTACTGTAGAACCACATCTATGTTGCTACAAGTTTTTCTTCATCTATGATGTGATTGTAGTATTAACCGCCTTAGAGAGGGCGTGATATAAAATAAAATTTAAGAATTTTTTTTTTTTTTGTTGCATATAACGAAATTATCATGTTTCTTTGTACTTTGCTTAGGTTATGGAAGGCATCTTTCTCTATCGAAATACGTTTTCGGATTTCCGTCTCACACTTTCCGTCCTCTTTACTATTTTTCCTATGAACTCATAGCAAAATTACAGACAATAAAGAAACAGGATTAGTGGAAAGCCACGATCGTCTGGAAACTGATTGGGATGGCATCAAGTTAAATTTAAAACTAATCACTTCTTATACCATCTATCGATAAAAGCCTCATGTCACTATGATAATTACCTTTTATAATTTTAAATAGGTAAATACTGAGAAGATTGAAAAATGTTAGATTGAGTTGCAAATACGTTTTTCTTCATGAAAAATTATGAACACTAATATTTTCTTTAATTATGTATCCAGAAATAACTGCTGTGACTTGTTGCTTGTTATCAGGCAATTGTTTTCTACCTTAGGACTAATATTCCGTAGGTTTTGATGCAACCCCCCTCTAAAAAAAAAAAACTTTTCAACAAACCGTTCGATTTTCTTGATTAGGTAACGTTTTTCCCATCAAAACATTTTGTATCAAAAAAGATAATAATCACCTGCGGTTATGTCAGTTTAACATAGCGTATGGGGTGGAACTGGTTTTAAGCAGTCAGCTTTCGAAATAGTGCGTCGTCGATGGGCACGAGCAACGACTCTTTGCGCTGAGATGAACGTATCTTAGCCTCAAGCGAGGACGATATCCCAGTTTCCGTGTGAATGAATTTCAGTCTTAAATATAACGTATTCACGACTTCAATTTGAGGTGAATTGTACTTAATCATACCATAATCATATACTCCATTACATACATACATACACACACACACATAGACATATATATATAACAATGGACTCTCCCGTCGGTTTCGACGTATGAGGATCTGACAGCTTATTGATTCAGTTATGAAAGGTTGTGCGTTAATCTTAAGTGGCATTTAAGACCCGCTAGTGATTTACAAAGGAGGCCACATATGGAGCAAGTGTGAGGATTGTGAGATGAGATCACTGTTAGATTGGGTGACCATTTAGATCTTGCTCTCGCTTCTTGAAGATGATTCAGACAAGCAGATTGAAAATTGACTACTCCACTAAAACACGATAATCTCCATTCTCCCCGCTCCAAAGTTAAGCGCTCAAGGGTGTTATGTGGTATATTGACTGCTGACAATTTGCTTTTCAGCTTGTCTTTGTATCTTAGCCATTTCAGTGTATGTTATATCGCCGAAGAGTAAACAAATTTGTTTTTCATTGCGTTAAGCATGTCGGAATTCGTTCCAAAGGAAGTGTATTTGCTGGAAATTTTACTGCACTAATTTATTCAAAAGAAATCTGCAGCTGATAATTCTTGTTGAGACTTTCGGAAAAAAAACAAAAAAAATATGCAGAGATTCGTTTAGATGCTTCAAAGATAATGATTTTAATGTGGAAGACAAAGTAAGCTCTGGCGCACCGAAAAAATTTGAAGACGAAGAATTGGGGGAATTACTTCATGAAGACTCATGTCATGCGGAAGCTGAACTTGCAGAAACATTAGGAGTTGATCACATAACAGTTTCGAAGCGTCTGATAACATTAGAAATGATTCCAAAATTAAGGACATTGGGTGCCGTATGAGTTGAAGCTGAGAGACCATGAACGGCGTCTTGTCACGTGTGAACGGGTGCTTCAACGACAGAAAAAGAAAGGATTTTTGCATCGTATCGTTACCGACGCTGAAAGGTGGATACACTACGATAACCCTAAGAATAGAAGATCGTGGAATGAGCCCGGGCATGCATCAAACCTTGGCGCCAAAGCCGAATATTCATGGTTCGAAGATTCTGCTCAGCATTTACTGGGATCAGCTAGGTGTAGTTTATTATAATCTGCGCAAACTGACCAAAACCATCTTTGGAGATCGCACTCGACTACAACTAATGCGTCTGAGCCGAGCACTGAATCAAAAACGGCCGCTATATGAGCAGAGATATTGAAAAGTGATTTTGCAACAGGAAAACGCTAGGCCACATGTTGCAAGACAAGTGAAAACCCACTTGGAAACGCTGAAATGTCTAGTCCTACCCCAGCCGCGTATTCATCAGATATTTCCCTGCCCATTATCACTTGTTCCGACCGATAGTACATGGCCTGGTTGAGCAGAACTTTCATTCAAAAGAAGATGTCAAAAATGGGTTGACACGTGGTTAGACTCGTTTTTCCGTCGTGAAATTCAAATGCTGCCAGAAAGATGGGAAAAAAGTAATGGCTCGCGATGGACAATACATTCGGTGACATGTTTCTTACAAATTCTTTGTAAATAAAACATTACTTTTCATGAAAAATCAGCGAGAAATTATTCAAAGGTCCTATATATATATATATATATATATATATATATATATATATATATATATAAAGATGAAGAAATATACTCTTAAGGAGAGCTATATTTATGGGATAAAGTGCTCAATATCAGAGATAGAGAGTGTGTAAATATAAAAGTGAAGTCAACACTTACAGGCGACAGGCTGTTTCATGCTAGACGCAATCGTCAGGCTTGTACAGAATTAAAGAAAGTAACTAATAATAACAAATTCTCTTTTTTGTTATTATTAGTTACTTTCCTCAATTAAATTCATTTCGTTTTTTTTTTCTTTGAGATAGTCCACATTAGACGAAACGCGTCAGCAATAATAATAGTCATTTATATATATATATATATATATATATACTTCTGAGATGAGGTGTTGTAATTATTTACATTCTATGCATTGTTCGGACTGTTGTCCTCATGTTTGTTGCCATAGTCTCGACATTTCGGCCGGTGTACATTCCGGTCTTCTTTAGGTGACTAAAAACATGTCCCAGTGGATCAAAGCATTGGTTGAATCCACTGACTTTACCCAAAGGGTTGTGAGTTCAATATCTGGCTACAGCTACAGCTGTGGTGAAGAAAATTTTTTAGAGTTGACTTGAAAGGGAGATAACTGATACTGAGACATCAGGAAGAGGCATGGCACGTGGAAATAGAACAAATTACACCGGTGGACGAAATCAGAAGTTCAGTTCGAAATTCCAATCACCTGAAGAAGGCCCTGAGCGTATGACGCCCGCAACGTCAGTAATATAGCAACAACGATGAGGACAACAATTCGAACAGCAACAATAGTATACACACACACACACACACACACACACACACACACACACACACACCCCATATATATATATATATATATATATATATAGTATGAAACATGTATTATTTATAAGCGAATCAAGCGAAAAAGCACAGGCCTAATATAAAAAAGATTCGCCTATTGTCTTCGTCATGATTTAATAATAGGCTTTATTAAGTTCAAATATAATACCAGATTTTTTTTATTCTTGGTTTAAGTGTTTTGTTCTTTTTCTCACTTTTAAACTATAGAATTATTCATTGCATAATTGATGTAGGAATATCATTTGCACTCTTTGGGAATTGTATTAAAATGTTTTGCCTGTTTTTGTGTTTTGTTTTGTTTTTTTGCTTTTTTTTTTGTCGCAAAGAAATAAAGGGAGACTTAAAATACACAAAGACTAATCAGGAAAATTTTGCCAGAAAAATAAACAGGACAAATACGCCGGTATTGTTTTTTTACTTGAAAACAAAAGTCAGTTTAGGATTCTTCGGGAATTGAATTTTAAATGGAAAAGTGAGAGGTCTGAATTGACAAAATTTATACATTTATGCTTGTGAAACTTTACTCTATATATAAGAAATACTATTGAAAAAAAGAGGGGGATGAACATAATATTTCACTCGTAATGTACATCTATCTATCTATCTCTCTCACACACTCTCTTTCTCTCTCTTCATATATATATATATATATATATATATATATATATATATATATATATATTATAAATTAATTGATTTACAATATGTTTTTTTCGCTACACAGTTCTAACCATGTTTCAAAAATGGAAGCTAAAAAGCCCTGAATTTAATTTTGTGATTAAATTAAAGACATTAGTTCCATTTCATCCTCAAGCGAATTGACATTGAGCACTATTTTGTAAAATAAAAAAATATCTATAAGAACACCGGGTTATATATCTTGCTGTGTTCTTTCGTTTATATATATATATATATATATATATATATATATATATATGGCAGTTCAAAAGTTTGAAGCCATCCTCACAATTAACACGGGAGGAACTTGACAGAAGAGTGAAAAATAAAATGAAAAATATATCTCTTAGAATCATTGAAAAAAGAATTGAATCACCTATCAGACTTATACTTTGAGAAACTTTTAGAATAAATGCCTTATACTTACAATAAATGAAATTACATATGCACACGTTATAATTTAATCGAGTGAGGTAATATGGAGTTATATATTTGTATAGGTGTATGAAAATGTTATTAATGATGGGTATCATAAATATTAATAGGTGTTACATATTATATTAATATGAAAAAAAGAATCGAATCCCTTATCAAACTTATACTTTGAGAAGCTTTTACAATGAATGACAAAAATTTGTGAAAAAAACAAGGTTAAAAGAAGATATTTTGAAGGGAACAAAATTTAATCACAAAATGCTTTGTTATTTTTGTCATGACAAAATTTCTAATAAAAAATCATGTCTCGCTATTGTTAGCAATGTATAATAATTTTCTTTTAGTTAAAGTACAAAAAACAGATTTGGGGCCAATTTTAAAAAAATTCCACGAAAACTTTGAACTGGAGTATATATATATATATATATATATATATATATATATATATATATATATATATATATATATACACGTTCCGGGTATGACGATAGACTACATCTGACAGCAAGGCATCTGATCGGAAGTTTGAGGTTTTGAGGAGCGTGGAATCACCACTTAACTGCTGTTGTCCCAGGTCCACACTGACCGGGGTTGGTAGCACCTGTTAGGGTGCCAGCGATAGCCAAATAGCGATTTCGTACAAACAAAAATCCACAGTACATTTTCATAGTAAAACTGACAATGCTTTTTTAATAAAATTATCAGTAATATATTTTTTTAAATGAAATGACCAGCAATACATTTTCAGATTAAAGTGACCAAGAATACACATTTATAGCAAAATGGATATAAAACACTAAAAAGTAGAAACATTTTCAGCGATATGATTTTATAAAAAATTAACAACAATACATGTTTGTAGTGAAATTACTTGTATAAAATATCAACTGTTCATTTTATCATCTACAGACTATATAATTAAACAAAGTACGTTTACCCTTAATGCATAAAAGTGTGTACACCATATTTCTAATCAAAGGCATAATATTGCGTACAAAATATATAGATTTCTGTATTAAATAACCCAAAAGAGGTCGATATACACAACAATATATATATATATATATATATATATATATATATATATATATATATATATATTGTGATGAGAATTTGACAGCTTAGTAAATATATAAGGTTATTGTATTTAAATTTCACTTCAAAATTACTTGACGGTTACTCTGATTGCCAAGCACCTAATAAATACTGCAATTCCCACAGGCCGAAATGTTGTGGCATTAAAGATAAAGATAAGTTTTATCCTCTCGTAGGGTGTCACTGATGATGAACTCTGGGTTTATTACATTAATTCGAAACGTCGAAGTCAAGTAGTAATCTTTTCAGCATCAAGACATTTTTTAATATCTATCTATCTATCTATCTATCTATCTATCTATCTATCTCTCTCTCTCTCTCTATATATATATATATATATATATATATATATATAGATAGATAGATAGATTAGTTATTAATAATTAATTTAAGGATCCCGCCCGTTTCGCCATACCGTCACACAAGCTCAACAACTACTTGACTAGCTGTTTCTCACTATCTCCCTTGCCCTAAATACGACACGTGAGAGTTAAGTTTTCCAAGCCTTTCTTCCTCATTTTCTATCCAATGAATTTCAGCTGTCTCTTCTTGATTCTGAATATAAGTGTCCCTTTTCTTTACAGCTATCTCTCTGTTTACTCCAGGAATTCTCAGTGTCCTACTGTAGAACCAAATTTCTGTTGGCTCGAGTTTCCTCTTCATATGTGAGAATATTGTTCTGCATTCCCTATTATATAATATGATGAATATCACATATGAAGGTAACACTGTTTTCTTTGCTTTCTAATGACATTTTTCTGTTTACCAGCACTTTGCTTGACTTTTTTTTCGCTAGTACAACGTGTGTTCGGACCTAACTGTCGCATTTTCCATCCTCTGTTTAAAAACTTAAAGTTACGCCAGTAGGTTAGTGTTTGAATATACAAGGTAACTAAAAAATCCTTTCGGTTTTTGATTTATTAGAAAAAAAAGGTTGATATAATGGAATATGCATAAACCTGTGTTCCCCCTCACTTGAATGTAATTGGCTGGTGTCCGTTATAAATATAGGAGAGTCAGAGAAGTCAAGAGCCTCAGTCTGAAAGCTAAATCTATAACGACGCCTATTGGCCTACGCCATTTATCTAAACTTCTTACCTGCGATTACGACGCGTACCAGTTAATTACTGCTACCGTATTCTACTTGGTTATAGTAGCCAAAACCACTTAGCTACTTCCTTTCTGGGACATATAAAAGGTATACAGTGTATTTGACATACTTTTAGTCCTCAAAGTAACCTCCATCGACATTCAGAACATTTTGCTACGTACGTCCAGCTTCGCAATGCCCTAACGGTAAACATCAGATGTTTTTGAATGCAAAGAAATCTGCCTGTGTCTGCTGCTAGGCTGCCTCATTTGCGAATGATTTCCCAAGATCCTGGTTTTCCAGCGAATAGAAAGATGGTAATCTGTTGATGCAAGTTTGGTGAAGTAAGATTGATGATATACAATCTCACAGCCAATTCACCGTAAGGTAACTTTGACCATCCTCTCCACATGATGTCTGCCATTATTATAGAGGAACAGTACATCCTTTTGATTAACCAATTCTGACTCCTGCTTCAGTACCTGTAACGCATATTCCAACTGCTGCGTGTACAGGTTCCCAGATATGGTTTTGCATCTTTGTTTCAAACTCAAAGTACACCACTTGTCGCCTAGTCCACCAGTTACAGAGCATTATCTTGCGTGGTTGTAGAGGTAGTCTTGTGGTGTGATGCACAGGTTCCCGCGGTGAGAACTAACGTTTGACACGCTTGGGAGTGTCAAACTGGAAGCACTTTTCGTCAATAGTAAGAACTCGATGAAATATGAGTATGCAGCAGCAAGCAGGTGTTAGACATTTTGACGGTCGTCTTTGAGTATAGAATCCAGAGGTTGGCAGTGAATATTTCGGAGACAGTAGGAAAGCGTAGTGGAGGTTCGCAGTGGATATCGCAGCAAGCTAGTAGAGCGTAGTTCTTCTGTCTGTCCTGTTCGCCGGACAAGTTGCCTCTGGTAATTCCGATAGGAAAACAAAGATGGCCGCCTTTATACACGACGGATACAGTGTTGTGCGGCTTCTGATTGGTCCACCTTCTATTTGTAGACTATAAAGGGAATTAAGTCATTTTGACTCGCTCACTAGTTACATAGTATATACACAAAAAACTGTAACAGCAGGCAGTTACGTGTTGTTGCTTGTTGGCTCCTGACAGTGTATAGGGTACCCAGTTGCTCAACTTGTACCACTTCCCTGACTGTTTCATCAAAAACCTGGAAGCAGTCGGCAAACACTCCACAGGTATTGCTGTTGTTCTCCGCTATGTTTGCCTTCAGAGCTTCATCACGCAGGATTTGTGGATGGCTACTGCAAATTTCATCACAAAGGGGCGGATCACTCAACCCAAACTTCTGGAACTAATGCCGAGCGGTGTGTTCTTTTACAGGTGTATCCTCAAAGATGTGATGTCTTCGAGGACTTGATGCGGCTGCGAACAATTCTACCTCAATGTCACGAAGTAGAGAACCGCAAACAAGCATGTGTCGTCGGCCCTACTTAGCTATGATGATTGTTTTGTGCGTAAAGCCTTTCCCCATGTTATGGCCCAGGTTAGGACCAAGGAAGAACAACACGAACGCAAGAGTAGAAATAACGAAGGTATATTACACGAAATAATAATACAAGATGTGGAAGGTGTTTGTATGACTATCAGTCTGGTTTGGGGTGAATTATTATCGGCTCGACTCGACTCGACTCGATATTTACTTGTACCCCGCGGAGGGAAACATGTAGGACAAGGCCGTGGGTTTTCTGTAAAAGCAGAATCGGGTTGGTCAACCTCCCCTTCGGCGGAGTCTCGTTCGGGTTCTCAGAAGCAGAGAGTTCGACCGTCAAGCCGAGAAGCTCGACTCAATTCAATATTTACTGCCCCCTTCCCCACCACGAGGGAAAGATGGGACACACGGCCGAGTTTTACGTGGGTTTTCCGAGCCCGTAGACTCGGCCAAAAAATGCCCGTAGAAACTGTAAAAACAGAATCGGGTCGGTCAACCTGCTCGAACAAGGCTCTGCCCTTCGGCGAAACCTCGTCCGGGTTCCTCTCTGCTCAGAGGTAGAGAGTTCGACCGTCAAGCCGAGAAGCTCGGCTCGATTCGGTATCTAGCCACCCCCACCCACGAGTGTTGCATGTGGCACAAGGCCGATTTTAACGTGGGTTTTCCCAGCCCGTAGGCTCGGCCAAAAATGCCCGTAGAACCCATATAAACTGAATCAGGTTGGTCAACCTTCCCGAACGAGGCTCTACCCTTCGGCGGAGCCTCGTCCGGGTTCCTCTCTGCTCAGAGGCAGAGAGTTCGACCGTCAAGCCGAGCCTCTTAGCTTGATTCGACCCTATCTTTTGAGAGGCGTAGTATACATATTGTTAGGAAAAGTTCATTCTATAGTTATAGGTAAGGACCCATGACCCCCACCACCCACGATTTCCCGGCATTCATGTGTGTATAAGTGATCACTTCTTCCTATACAACGTAAAAAAATAAACGGTAATGAATTTTGGTTAACTAATATATGAGAACAAAGTCATCCAACCTTGATTTTCAAGGCAATTAAAAATTGCCTTAATTTGAAAATTAAATTTAAAGGAACTCTATATTCAATGTATGCTAGTCATTGAAGAGCATTTAATAATTTCTGGTGGGGATATAGATCAATACTTAATGTAACTGCGTGTTAAGGAAGGTTTTGATTTTCTTATGGCAAATGATGTCTGTGTTAGGGCCTAAGAAAAGGTTACTATTTTGAATGCTTCTGTTGGCGAGGAGTATGGCATTACGAAGAAACCAGAATTGTTTAATCAGGATATCAGGGAAGTTCTAGACAACGGAAATATTTTGACTGAATTGCCGTGTGACATGATAATCCTCTAATAGGAACATTCTATACTAACAATAAACAGCATTAAGTTTTTGGCATCCTAAAGTAACCAATTTATGGGAACCATTATCTTGTGTTCCATATGATATATGTATATATATATATATATATATGTATATATATATGTGTGTGTGTGTGCGTGTGTGTGTGTGTGTGTGTGAACGCGCGCGTGTGTGAGTGTGTGTGAATTATTTTCAAATAGGATGTATCTGTTAAGGAACAAAATGAATAAAAACAACAAGGAAAACTATTATTAGATGAGTTTCGTCATCTGAGAGACTTAATGTAACTTTATCAAAGCAAATATAGGTTTTATGTTGTTTCAGGTTGATATATATATATATATATATATATATATATATATTATATGTAAATTTTCTTTTTATATAGCTAATAATTACCTTTAGACATAAAGTAACGTGAATATGTCGAGAGAATATATATTCAAATTACTTTTAATCAGTTACTTTAATAGTTGAGCAAGCCATTTCCAGCAAAATCCGAGCAACGTATCAAACACAGTAATAAACCAACACATCACTGCATCTGAAAAATTTTCACAACACGTCAATTAAGAGAAATCCTCTGTTTCTCTCTAAAGATTTATTGCGTAAGCAACTTTGTTTGAATTACAAGGACTGTTATTTCTTTCTTATTTATTTATGTATACAGTTGATGCCGTATTTGATGATAGACGATTCAAATCATATAAGGCATTCTATTTTAGTCGTAATTTTTTTTTCAAATTTCTCGTGATTTGCAATATTTTGGGTGAGGTATCACTTTACCATATAAGACTTTCTCCCCTGCTATGGGTTAAATACGATGATTTGTTAAAAGAATATCATTGTTAAAAACAAATGAAAGATTCTTAATGCAGTAGTAAGGAGCAAAAACGATTGGAGAGATGAATCGAGTAGGCGCATAGCATGCACGCATCGACTGTTTGGTGTAACCATCGTTGTAGAGTTAAGTGTCTCTATCGCCTCGGGCGCCCTGAAGAAGGTGGCAAGCCGGCTTGAAAGGCTCTGTTTGCGAATTTGGATGTATATTTAAAAGATTTGGATC
>CAHIKZ030004400.1:1830000-1835000 GCA_903632075.3 Acanthosepion pharaonis
ATCTAACACAGTTCAGAAAGTGGCACATGACCCTCGAAATCAGCACGGCCACAAAATCGGCACATAATTAAAGAACAGTCTCACGGGACAGAGCTCCACCAAAAGAGGACCTTGATTTCTATTCTATGTGTTTGTACATAGGACCATCTTCAGTTTTACTCTCTACAGAACTGTAACCACAGCTACAATATCTACCACAGGGACCGGCGTATTGTGAACCATGTTTCATTTGGAACTGCCCGCACACATTGCTTAAGAGTTCTAGAAAATGCAAAGTGGAGCTATACACAGACAATCAAAGATAGCGTCGCATGCAACAGACTTGCATCCGCTGAGTTCTGAAAAATCTCTAACAAAATTCTTAATAAAATCAAAGCGTTAGTGCCTATCACAAATGACCTAGAGGTTATCTCATCAGCGTCAGATAAGTCAAAGTTCTCAGGAAGCCCAAACTTTGTAATATCTTTATCATGGCCTGAGAAATTTCCAGATTTACCCAAATATTTGACCCTAAGAAGTTTACCGCTATTAAAAAAAAAAAAAAGCATTACTGTGGTTCTTCTTAAGAACATTAGCCAAAAGGTATCTCCGGTCTTGGCAAAATTGATTAACCGCTAACTGAAAGAAAAAAAACTTTCACAAAAATAGGAATGCTCTAAAGTGTACGATGTCTTTTCAAGAATGCGCGCAATCTCGTCGGGATATCAACCCATCAGACCCCTTAATATCACCAGTAAAATTTTTGCGGCTATCAACAAAATAAGGATTGTTCATCACCTCTGCAGAGCCAAATGTAAGCATGCTCCAATGCGCGATTCCCGGTCCTACACCATTTCTGCTTTCTGATATTAATAATCTGGCTTACCTCCATATCACGTTGAAACACCGGTTTCGTTGATCATCGAAGTTAAACAACGTCGAGCCTGGTCCGTATTTAGATGGGTGAACACTTGGGAATGCTAGGTGATGTAAGCTTGGGTGTGCAGGTGGCGTAATGCATAATGACTTGGAACTCCAAATCGGAAAGTCGAGTTCCAAGTCCTGTTGGTTTCGTTGTTTTCACTTAAGCCAAATTACCCTTGCCAAAGTTATGAATCGACCTCTTCTCCTCCTAGATATGGGTTAATTAGTAAGATTTGTATAACTAAATCGTTATTATCTCAAAATAAAAAAAAACACAACCTAAAAATATTTTCTTGCTTTAAATAACCTACCAAGATTTGGTAGGCAGTAAAAATTATTAGGTTGGTGTAAAAATAATGTCGTAATAATGTCGTTTTTTGACGTATTTTTTAACGTCAAAAAACGATATTATTACGTCATTATTTTTGCACCAATCTAATAATTAATCATTAAAAATCTATGTAAGTGGAATATCTAAGCAAGTGATACAATGGTATATGGCTGCACTTCCAGAAATCTGGATGATCAGAACATTACAGTTGATCTCTCATATGATCTTGGTATGACAGCTCAATGGGGAGAAGACTGGATTGCAACATTTAATATCTGACACTAAGGACGTTATATCATTACCGAGCAGACCATAAATTTTCGCCTATTGCAATGAACGGCGTCTCTTTCAAAAAGACTCCTTTGTCCTAAATGCGTACTGAAGTTTCTACCCACTCCAATCCTCAAGTGGGATTCGTATATACAATCATAAGTAAGGAGTGTAGGATAACTAAGCACCGTCAATTGAATACTGCTAACTGAGCGCTGTGACAACTCAGAACCGAGACAACACATCACCAAAAATGATATTTTTTTATAATCGATGAAATTTATTAAAGATTAAAACTTTAATTAATGATTATTTTTCTTGAAATAAAGCATTTGGAAATGAATTATGTAAAATATGAACCAGTTTTTGTTTTTAATTATTCTTAACAACGTAAGTAAATTGACATGTAAAAATTAATTCAATCAAACACACTTATTGTTAATTACTTTTTACTAAAGTAAATCGAAAAATGTAAAAGAAAATGAAACAGTTTTGATTTTTAATTATTTTTAAAATAGTAAATTGTAATTCAATTTATTTTTAATAAAGTAAATCGACATTCAAAAATATTTTTTTTATAAAAAATATAACATTTAATATTGTGGCTTATTGAAATTATTTGGCTGACAACTATTATAATTTACATTACGAGTTCGATTCTTATTTGGTAAGCCAAATTGTTCGGCCATCTACAAAAAATTCTGGTGTAGTTGTACGAAAAGAACAAATGTACTCCGATGAAGGCCGATCGATTTCACCCAAATCCGTTTAAAATTCTACCAAATAACTATCATAAAAGAACTTTCATGACATAATAATATATAATATCCTACAATTTCTAACATCAAACTTCATATAACTTCAACAAAACTACAACATTCAACGCACAGATTACTGCTTCTCGTTATTATGAGAACACAAACATATATTTGCACAGAAGCTGAGTATCACCTACCTTGTATTCAATTGTGGAAACGGAATAACACATTACATTTATATTAGTTAAAAGCTCCCAAAAAAATTAAATTGCGCCATTAAGTGACCCATAAAGGAGTTGATATACCGTTGAACATACAAATCAGTCAATCAATAATCATTCAGAAGGTATTTGATTATGAGTGTCCACACTTAAGTTTTGTCTTATTAATTATGGCGTGATTTCATGGGAAAGACGGCGAAGTCGTTTCCAGTTATTTTATCCAATGCTTGAATTCAGTGTTTTCGTTATTTTGGATTTATTATCAGCCAAGGCTAGAGAGGGAGGTCTACCCTTCCATTTAACCATACTTTACGAGTTTTAAATTGTAGCAAGTCTATGCAAAACTAAATAATTTCCTCTTTAATTTTGGCATTGTTCCATCATTACCGAGCAGACCATGAATTTTCGCCTATCGCGATGAACGGCGTCTTTTTCAAAAAGACTCCTTTGTCCTAAATGCGTACTGAATTTTCTACCCATCCTAATCCTGGGTTTAAATAACCTACAAAGAGTCGGTAGGCAGTAAAAATATGTAATTTGTAAGTATACAAAGTAGTGCGGAGAATTTCTCAGCTCATCTGATTTCCAAAAATTAGAGAAAGTCTCATCTTTTAAGCATCCCTTCTAGAGTGGATCTACAAATTTTCGGCATTGTCTTGTATTTCTATTCAATTTACGATCTTTGACGTCATGAAAATGGTATGTATAATCTATTCCTCTCTACGGATTTAACGAACTGCTTCTTCCTCTCTTTTTTTTTACTTTTGCTGACTTGAAATCTCTTACCAAGAATTCTCTATAGGCTGCTACATTTAATGTGTATTCTTAGATCATCAGCACATTAATAACTTCATGCCACTTTTCCCTCTCTGACTTATTCGTTACTGACTCTATCAGCTAGAAATTCCATTTGCAGTCTGAAGTATAATCCCTAATATTCCTCTTTGTTCTCTGCTTACCAGAAACCTCAGATGTCAATAGGAAAAATCGGTCGAATAGAAAACAAGAAATCCCAATGCTCTAGTAGGTATCTCTTTGCTTATAAACAAAATCGATAGCGCCTGATTGATTTACACGATAGAGTAAGTATAAAGTAATTAAATGCTAAATTCTGCAGAGCACTATGAAGAGTTAAATTTATATATATATATATATATATATATATATATATATATATATATGATACGTGGGTGATGTTGGGTTTTTGATGTTAGTTATATTTAGTTAGCAAATAGCTAATTAACAACATAACTTCATATATGCTTTCAAACAGAGTACATTTGAAAAAGTGCAATTCAAAAAAAAAAAAATTCAATTGGATTGTTTTAATTAATGGGAATACACAAACATCTTCATATCAAAGAACACTAGTTTGTTTTTTGTTTTTTTTAAATTTAGTTTGTATTTAAAAAAAAATAGTTTGTATTCCTCTATTAGGAAAAATGTAAGTGGAATTTTTTTTCTTTTCACACATTTCGTCCTTTAGGACTTCAGACTAAATTTGTTATGTTGGTACGACTACACATGCGCACGAAAGAGGGATGCTGGGAATTTAATTTTTTTTTAATCTTTTTTTTTTTTTTCACAGAATAACAAATTCACTCAGATTACGTCCAAAAGACAAAACGCGTCACAGGTAAACTTTTCCTCTTTGTCATACATTTTCCCACAAAACTGTTCTTGATATACAAAATATATATATATATACCTTTATCTCATTCCACTACTAGAATATTCGAAAGTTTACTTATTTCGAGCAGAATGTATAATCTCTAAAATGCATTTCAATCAGATGGGACAAAAGTTGATTGAATTTTCTTTTCTCTTTTCATTCATGTTATGAAATTATTTTTAGTGAGACATGAGGCGGAGAAGTAATAAAAAGAGGAAAAAATGTCAAACAATTACGTCCTGACCCCTCAAAAAAGAGATATTGAGCAAAATTTAATGGGAAAACTACCTCAGGGGGACGTGTTGTAATGGAATGTCACACACTCCCTATCGATTATGTGGACTGACTATATCAATTGCTATATATAGTGAGCACATGATATACTTGGGGCTACCCGATCCCTGTCTTTCAGTAGTATATTTTCTTTTACAATAAACATTTCATCTACGCGGGTGTTGCTGTTACATCACTCGCGTACAACCTTTGACTGTTTTTAATCTCTTTAGGGATACAATAACTTTTTTACCGTTTTTTTTATTTATTTTAATATTCCATGTCCCTTCAGGACGTGGTTTATCATGACTCTCCGCAACTTCCTATCCTTTGTAGTACTTAACAATGTTTATTTTTTTAATATCATTCCCACCTTCCTGTTCTTATATCCATTTGCATAATTTACACGTTCTCTCTATCCCTTTTGTATTCGAGCCGTCATGTGAGTGTCAAATTTCCCAACCATTTTTCCTCAATATATCAACTACTCGCTGAATGAGTTTTTATTTCTATTTGCTTACACGACCCGTACATAGCATTCTCATCATCCTCCGGTCTAACCACATATCTCT
>CAHIKZ030004400.1:1840000-1860000 GCA_903632075.3 Acanthosepion pharaonis
TAAAACTAAAATGAAGTCGCTTTCCTTTGATCTGCCTTTTGTTCCTCCTTTGAATTGTACTTTGTTCAGCTTTCTTCGTGGTGCTCCTAGCATGAACCGATTTAAAATTTTGACAGTTTTATAATTCCCCCGGGCTTCGAGAAAATTAGTTTGCGAAAATAAAAATAAAAAAATATATAAAGAAGAAAATTAGAAAAAGAACAATTAAAATAACATAAAAAAATATCCTTAGTTAAAGCAGCGAATAAGAGAGAAAGGAATTGTTATTATTTCTACTCGATCAATATATTTTTACGACTTCTTAATTTAAGTTGGATGAAGACGAAATGCCGATTGTGAACTGGGCGAGATTTACGACTGGGTGTGCTGACGTTTCTCTGTTTTATAAGGTCATAAATCTTTGGGGGGAAAAAAGCATTGAATTATGGGAGAATCGGACGGCATGATGATATTAATAAAGATATTATTTTTAAAACTATTGATATTATATTTAACATAGTAACAATAAATGATGAATAGTAATATTAAATGAAAAGGAACAAAATCAGTGTCTATTTTTTTATAGAAGCGAAGAAAATCATGTAACCGATGCAGTAGAAAACAATTTTTATTTTATTTTTTTTATTAAAGGCGCCTAGGAGTGCATCTTCGACAAAGAAAAAGAAATAATTTGTTTCTTCAATTATAACTTGTCTTCCGGATATGATTAGTATTTTATGAGTTAACAGAGCCATCAGTACAATTTATCAAGTAAGGATTTGTTGGATGAATTTATTTTGCGGTATATCAACTTTTATCGATTATTTAATTCTGAAATGTAAATATTTTGTGCATAATTGCATGCATTCAACTACAGATGAAATTGTATTGTTCGTCATTCTAATATAAAATATACTGCTGGTCATTTTGCTTTTAAAATGTATTGTTGGTATTTTTACTATAAAAAAGTATCGTCGGTAACTTTATAAAAATATATATATATATATATATTGCTGTTATTTTTACTATTAAAATGTATTTTTATTCTTAATGTTTTATCTTTTTTGTTATTGGGAGTTCAATGTTTGCGCCTAGCTGGGACCATAACAGGTGCTATCCACCCGGATCAGGGTGGATCTAGAAACAACAATTAAGTGATGGTTTCATGCTCCTCGAAACTTCCAATGTCCCGATCAGAGGACTTGCTGCCGGTTGTAGTTTATCATCATACCCAGAACTGTTGAATGGTTGTACAGGGTTTCCATAAAGTCTCTTTACAATTAGAATATATATTACAAAAGCAATTGATAAGATATCTTAATCAGATTTGTTCTATGTACTCAATAATTATCAAAGTTTTTTTTTTTTAATCACACTGCACTTATGCATGTCAGGTATCCGGTTGATGAAAGAGCTAATGTTAAATGAATCCATAAAAAATTGGCTACTCTTTAACAAAAGGCATGTTTGTCATGGTCGTTTTTTTCCTCTGTCCCTCGAGAATCCAATCGGTCCTGTGAGTATCAGAGTTTCCAAGCCTTCTTTCCTCATTCTTTAGAAATTTCAACTATCTGTTCTTGGTGTTATGTATAAGTTTACTTTTTGTTCCCATTTTCTCAAAAAATGTCGTACGTTGATCATATTCAGTCCATGCTATCCTTAACATCTTTCTACTAAAGAAAATTGTGCCTCCTGAAATAAAATAAAAATGATGTCGAATAAAATGAAAACAAATTTCCCTAAATACTATTGCGTATACATTTCAGAAGAGTGGGAAAAGATAATAGGTAATGGTTAGAAAATATCTGAGCGACTGATGTGGTTTTATTAAGTAATTAATTGAAATTTGTTTTATCCTAGAGGTCTTCCGTGGCATTATTGGTAATCCCTGCTGCGACTATCGGAGTGTCGCGTTGATAAAAAGAATAAAATTTCGATTCCTGTCAGCAGGTACATTTTTCTTTATTAAGACTTTTTTTTCTAGGCCAGTTAAAATTAATTTCATCTTTTAAGAAAAAGAAAACAACAAATAACAGAAGTTACACTTCACCAACCTGTAACCCCCAAAAAACGTTTAGAACAACAAAAAATAATGTCGGATTTAATTTATTTTTTTAAAAATTCACTACAGGTGAATATATATACATATTAGGTTGGTGCAAAAATAATGACGTAATAATGTCGTTTTTTGACGTATTTTTTAACGTCAAAAAACGACATTCTTACGTCATTATTTTTGCACCAACCTAACACGTTCAGGGAGATGCAAAGTGTATTCTTGTCCGGAATTTAATTGCCTGTCCAATATAATCATTCATGAATTTCGTTTAATCAGGAACGCAATTCCTTTAGTAACATATGAATTCATAAATAAATAATATTAGGTTGGTGCAAAAATAATGACGTAATAATGTCGTTTTTTGACGTATTTTTAACGTCAAAAACGACATTCTTACGTCATTATTTTTGCACCAACCATATATATATATATATATATATATATATATATATATATATATATATAGTATATCCGTACTATGTGACTCAGATCATGCTAAAATAGAATTTAGACAAGCCAGTTGCATTGGCGGTTGGATATAAAAGTTGTCTTAGCCACCAAGAACAAATCCGAGCATCACCGGATGTCAGGTGCTATCCTTCTTCTATTTGCATTGACACTTCCTGACGTTGGTCGCTCTCCATAATTCCCTGTCCTTTGTAGCTCTTAATAATTTTTGTTTTGGCATCTCTCTTAAAATTTCTTCCCGCCATTAATTTACACAAGCTCGCTAGCTAGGTTATACGTTGTTTTCCTCATGCTCCCAATATGTCCTGTGAATATTCAAATTTCAAAACCGTCTTTCCCACCTAGAAATTAAATGCGACCTAGAAATTTAAACCGTCTCTTTCCAATGTTACGTATAAGTGTCCTTTTTATTTCCATTTTCTCTTAAACTCCCGCCTTGCTCAGAGTTTCGGTCCATGGTATTCTCACCCTCCTTCTACAGAAAAACAGTTGTGTTGCTTCAGATCTCTTCATCTGTGAGGAGATTACCCAGTATTCCCTGTTGCATTTTTTTGTGTATATGTGTGTACTAGTGAGCTAGCCTAAATGAGCTGACTCATTTTATAGTTCACCAATAAAAGGGTTAACCAATCAGAAAGCTCAAAATATTGAATGCGACGTGTATAAAGGCAGACATTTTTTTTTCTCCCAAATTGTCTGCACTGCCAACCTGATATCGAAGACTTAAAGAATTACTTAACAACCGCTACTTTCTCTGAATCTTCTCTGCCGACCTTTGATATTGAACAGATTACGGACTTCACTGGATTCCATATTCAGAGACTGCGGCAAACATGGTCAACATTTCCTGCCATACAGGAGGACTGATATTACGTAGTTCTGTACTCTTTTCTTTTTTCTAACGAAATTTTCGTGTTTCTTAATAATTTGCTACCCACAGCATATAAAACGTGGTCGACGCTGCTGCGCCAAGGAAATGCATGGACGGGGAAATATATGGTGTTTCAATAAGACGGATCAATGTCAGCAGTAAACAATTCAGTGTTATTGATGAAAATTTATTTATTTCCTTACTGGATCATATTATTTAAGTCATGGCATTAATGTGTGAAAAATAATATCGCCCAAATATTCGCTAAGGCTTCAGCGGCACACTTCCACTCGATGGTCAAAATTTTTGATGACGTCTCTGCATAGTTGCTCCTCGATCTCACCAATAGACATTATTATCTCATCATTCAACTGTTGAATTTTTGTTGGCTTGTTGGCATAGAACTTAATTTTGAGATGACCCCCAAAGGAAGAAATCTAAAGACCTCAAGTCGCACGATCGTGGCCAACTGACTTCGCTGTTTCGAGAGATAATGGGACCTGGGAATTTCTCATTCAAATTCTGTTTGAATGTCCATTTTCGTAATAGGCTTCGATAACTTTAACACGATGTTTGTTAATCTTTCAACGGTTGAAATTGCCAAAGACTTAAGTTGTTAAATGTGAAAGAAAAAGAAAAAAATCATTAGACGCTTAAACATAATTCATATTTAAAATCGATCCAAATTGTTGGAACACCTTTTATATGTATAACTAATAATTAAACACCAAAGAGAGAAAAAAAATGAATGTGTCCCACATCTTGACTAAATGTAGGAGAAAGCCAAAAACCACACATCAGCTGGCACAAAATACGTCTGGAGGTCCGTAAAATGGATTGCGATGCATAAGAGGTTGGGTCACGTGTTTTCATTATTAATGTCATAAGGGAAATTTACATGCATTAATATTCCTACTGTGTCCGTATCGGCACAAGCGGTATTTAGCATGATACTAAAAATTTATGATTATTTTTCAATTATATTATATATATATATATATATATATATATATATATATATATATATATATATATATATATATATATATATATATAAAGAACAGTAAGACATATAAACCGGTGTTCTTATAGAAATTCGCTTGAGGATGAAATGGAACTAACGTCTTTAATTTAATTACAAAATTAAATTCGAAGCTTTTAGCTTCCATTTTTGAAACATGGTTAGAAATGTGTAGCAAAAAAACATTTTAAATTTTAATATTATATATATATATATATATATATATATATATATATATATGAAGAAAGATATATACGGAAAAACAAAACAAAAATCCTTATATACAATTATGCTGTTTTAATGTTAATATGTCAACGTCTGACGTTTCGGTCTAATAAACCATCATCAGGACATATTCATAAATATAACATTATCAATACAATGGATTATTAGACCGAAACGTCAGACGTTGACATATTAACATTAAAACAGCATAATTGTATATAAGGATTTTTGTTTTGTTTTTTCCGTATATATTTTTCTTCATACTGTCGGATCTATATCCATATATATATATATATATATATATATATATATATATATATATATATATATATATATATATATATATATATAAGCAAATATGTGGATATAGATCTAGAGTATGAAAAATATGGAAAACAAAAACTGAATATGCAACATTACAACAGCATACTTGCATATTGGGATTTTTGTTTTTCCATATTTTTTCATTCATTATATATATATATATATATATATATATATATATATATATATAATTAAAATATAGTTAATTTGAAATTGGAAGGCACATTGTAATAGCAAAATATGTTTTCCAAAAGCTACACCAAGTATTATGAAACAAAAACTAATTCGTTAGAGTCACAGAAAAACTGAACTGCTATGTAATATCACTCCTTCTATATGGCAGTGAATGCAAGACAGTCTACTCACAGATGAAAGAAAGACTTAACTTAAGAGATATATTCTTCTTCTGAATAATGCTGAGAAGATCATAGACTCAACATATGAGTAACGAGGAAATTTTAGGGATAATGGAGCCAAAAAGCACACTTATACTTAAGATCAGAAATAGAGACTTGATATTTCTATGGTACAAAATGAGAAAAGAGGGCTTGGAGAATTTGACAGTTACATGACATATTGAAGGCAAGATGGACTGATGGAAAAAGCAAGTAATCTACCTTTGATGGTTGTTTAAATAGATAGCCGGGCAGGGGTTAATAATGATAGTAAAAAGACCAACATTGTTAAAATCTACAAGGTGTCCCTAAAGACTTTACAGTCAGTTATGTGCCATACGCGATACACGCTTAGGCTAAAATGTATCTTTCGTAGGTTGCCATTTCCTTCTGCGGTAAACCACTTGACATCCAAGGCTATAGAAGCCAGTCTGCCCTGCTATTTTCCCATAGTTAGGAGAAGAAGATTCATACCTTTTTCAATGGTATTAGCACGTAAGAGAACGTAATGAATTTGACTGGAATTCGAACTCGAGTCTCCAATTCCGCAATCCGAGTCGCTAGCCATTACATTACTGTAGACAAAAATGCCTATTTTCAAGAATAGAAATTTTCAACAAATTTTTATTGAATTGGAATATTAATAAATATCTTCGATATGATTTCCGTCACTTGCGATGCAAAGGCTGATGCGCTTTGCAAGATTCCCGTGAACTCGATGCAATAACTCCACGTTGCCTTTAATTTTATCACATACACTCTTTATGCATTCAATCAAGTGTGTTGCATGTGTCATTTTCATTAAGTACAACTCCTCCTTTGCCATATCCCAGAAAAAAAAATCGATTCTTTCTTCTTTCGAGAAAACCATGTTTATTTATTAAAGACATTTTTATGTTTAACGTTCTTTTTTATAGATACAAGTATTTAAGTAAATGCTCTGTTTATAATAAACAGTATTAAATAACATTTACCGGCCTGAATGTCCGAGGAATTTTCATAGAAAATATTCGTCCTTTGACAGGATTCGAACCTGCATCCTATACGGAACCGTCATTTACGCTGACGTGCCTTGACCGCTCGGCCACAAAGGATCGTTCGGATGGCAAGGTTGAATTTACTGCTTATAAACTTCAAACTTATAAACCATGTTTAATCTGTGGAAGTAAAAAAAAAATAATTAATGAAAATTCTTATCCGTCCAAATTTTAGTGACACATTGTATAATGTTATAGTGACCCTTGATCCCCTACGTCATACAAGACATAGAAGAAGAAGAATTGTATCGTCCACCCTGGATAAATTACAGTAATTCTACACGTTGATAAAATTCGTTTTATTTAGTAAAGTATTATTTCAGTTTTTACTAGGCTACTGTCTATTTACTATAGTTATATTTCGTCTCTTCTTATCTAAAAGCAATACACATGCAAGACTTGTTTATTTATAAAATTGACGATTCTTGTGCGTGCGTTCTCTTTAGGATTAATCGAGCCTGAAAATGTTAAGTGGATTTCAAGTGAGATTAGGAGAACCTCCGACTTAAGATACGACGCTCCATTTTGAGATTTCAGGGACTTAGTAAGTGAGTGCACCTTGTATCGTCTTAAAGGAAGCCACGCCGTGTACGGTAGTTGCACAAGAGACACGCCAAAGTCAAGTTCCTGTAATCCTATTAAACCTCCAGATAAACAAGCTTAGCAAACGTTTGAACAGCGGAAGCTTGTTCGGAATTTAAGGGGAGGTAATTTGTTGGTGAACGCACAGAAGCAGAATGAGAACTCTCTCTAAATGGAGATAGAAAGACAACAGTGGCGGGGGTGGGATTTGAACAAAACAAAGATATATGGAAGAGAGAGAGAACGCTAGAGAGGATACGGGGGTAGCAGAGATGAAAGATGTGGAAAGTAAGTAAATGAGATAAAAAGCGATTGAATCAAATAAACGTACTGCAAGGATTAGCGGAGATGTATTATAACACCTTCAGGAGGTTTGAAAAAGACTTCTGAATATTTTCCATCAAAGTACTCTTGAGTGGATGGATGGGACTGTGTTAGATTGACTTTGCACATGAAACATTACCGAATAATAAGAAAATCTCCATATGCGTAAACACCCATCCTGTACATCATTGTGTACATTAGAATAATCTTTTTGCATTCACTTTTGGGCCTTCTAAAGCAACTTCATGTTATACTATGTACAACAATAAAATAACTTTTGGTATCTTTTACTGCGAATATGCTATACGTAATAATATATATTATATATATATATATATATTATATATAGGTAACTACTCGCGTCTCGGAAAACCTTCGCTTTCTTGAGTTGCTAATGATCAAATCAATTTCGAAGGAAAAAAAAAGTTTAAAAAAAGAAAGAGCTAGGAACATGAACGTCTGTCGAAAATAATCGTACAGCATACAGGTCCAAAGCCCAAAGAAAAAACCCCGATACGAGTAATCAACTAACTAAAAAAGTGCTCAATACAACAGCAGAGCTGAACTAGTCAAACCTAGAGAGCCAGACAAATCTAGGTTTGTCTGGCTCTTTAGGTTTGACTAGATATATATATATATATATATATATTTGTCATGTTGAATTGATAATGTTAATTATATTTTATGAATATGTCCTGAAGATGGTTTATTAGACCGAAACGTCCGACGTTGATATATTAACATTAAAACAGCATAATTGTATATAAGGATTTTTGTTTGTTTTTTCCGTATATTTTTCTTCATATATATATATATGTATGTATGTATTCTGAATAGTAAATTCCCTTAGCTATCCACAGGCCCTTAATTCAATCCGTAGATGTGTCAATGATTCCTGAAATTGAAAATCCCATTTTTAAATATTTCCCCCCCCCCCTTACAGCTGTGAGTCTAATTAAATGCGGCTGATAGTACAATTCTTTTGCTACCTCTGGTCATCAGATGTTATTTTGCGAGCCACACATTTTATCAGAGACATACATATATATACTTTAAAAATCAGTAGACCAATAAAATTAAGCGACCTTGGTTTCGACCTAACGTTCTTTTCGGACAATATTCTTTTAAAACATGACCAGTATAACGTTTTATTAAAACACACATGCAACACACATAAAGAACGTTACATAATTATTTAAAAAAAAAAAAAACATACAGGCGCATGACGATCGAAACACATGACATTGAGTGTAACAGAAAGGAAGGGGGTATGGAGAAGCAGAAAAGATAAAAAAAAAAGAAGTGTGAGGAAAAGAGAAAGAAACGGGAAAAGCAAATATGTAACTTAAATGTAAGGAAGGATAGGGTTTTAGTTTGATTTGGTTTGTTTTATGGTATATCAACCTCAATGGGTTATTTAATGACAGCAGAAGTTTTATTGCTGGTAATATTTTGTTTTTTCAAAAATCTATTTCTGGTAATATTTTTCCTTCAAAAATGTATTGCTGGTAAGTTTTTTTTCAAAAATGTATTGCTAGTAATATTTATTTTTTTAAAAACATTGTTAGTAATATTTTTCTTTTTTCTAAAATGTCTTGCTGGCAATAGTTTTTTTTTTTCTTCAAAACTTTATTGCTGGAAATAATTTTTTTACAAAGTATTTCTGGTATTAAAACATATTTTTCACTTTCATAGTGTTTTTACGCCAGTTTCGGGAATAACACTTAGTCCATAGCTGGGCACCTAACACGAGCAATTAAAAGGTGGTTCCACACACCTCAAAACCTCCAGATCAGAGGCCTTGCTGCTGGACGTAGTTTATTATCTTATCCAGGTCGCGGGTGTAGTTTATCGTCGTACCCAGGACAGGAAGGATAGGGAGGCGAGCGTATCTTAAGACTAGCAGTGGGGTTTAGATTAGCTTTTTTTTAATATTATTTAGGCTTCATATTCACTTAAAAAAAAGAAAATTGATATGAGGAAATGAGTTAAAATTTCAGATTTTTGGTTTAAAAGATTTTTGGGATCAAGAAATATCATAATCGCTAATTTCTCATGTTGGCATAGTTTGCAAATACGTTTATTATTGTTATAATTGTTTCACCTTTTATAAAATTTCCATCTCACGATCGGATCCTTATGTTTTTTTTACTTTTAAATTCCAGATATGGCTGGCAAGTTTTGTGGAGTATCTACAGTTTAAAAAAAGATAAATTGTTATACGCCCTAAAATAATTATGTAGTGTCCTTTGTGGCTTTTTTTTTTTTAAATACAGCGTTAAGGTGGTCAGTTTCGCCCATAGAGACCGTCAGATAGAAATCGTCAGGTTCGCATATTTTTTATTGATTTCCTTATTTTTAAAGTTAAAAGCTCTTCATGTTATTTTTCTTTTCACACGTGTATTGAGCACTTTTTAATAATACTGTCTCCAAGTCTGATCATTAACATTATATGTATATATATATATATATATATATATATGAAGAAAAATATACTGAAAAAACAAACAAAAATCTTAATATGCGATTATGCTGTTTTAATGTTTAATGTCAACGTCGGACGTTTCGGTCTAATAGACCATCTTCAGGACATATTCATAAAACATAATTAACATAGACCATATACAATTCAACATGAAAAAGACGATGGACATAAAAGCAATACCAATCCAAACAGATAACTGAAATCTTTTATAAGATCAGCGTTCCGTTTAAATATGATATATATATATATAATAAAAAGGCTTAAACACTAACACTGTATATGAGAATATATATATATATATATATATATATATATATGTGTGTGTGTGTGTGTGTGTGTGTACGTGTGTGTGTGTATGTGTGTACATGGGTATATATGTGTGTGTGTATGTGGGTACACGCCTATATGTATCTATGTACGTGTATATGTTATTATGTATGTGTGTATACGCATGTGTTTTTGAACATAAAAATATAGGTCCTTGCTAGATGAGATAATCGTTATATTTATTTTTTATATGTTTATATTTGATTTGTAACCTGGAGTCGATATTAAATTTGTCAAATTTTCTAAATTACACAGCAGCCCTTTCAGTAAATGTCCTTCAGTTTTAGTTTCCCCCGCCCCATCTCTCTCCCCCACGACCTTTTTCTTTTCTTATCCAGGTGATTAAAATTCAGAACTGAACCATTTATTTCGTCAATCGACATAGATTGTTCTACTTCCACGTGTCATATCTCTTCCGGGTATTCCAGTTATCTCGCTTTAACTCAACTCCCGAAGGACACATGGCCCAGTATCTAAAAGCGTTGGCTGCATCCACTGACTAACCCAAATTGTTCTGCGTTCAAAAAAAACTTGGAATGTTTTTTTTACTTTTATATATACATATAAACAGTAATTTTAATTTATTTGTAACAAACAGTTATTTCTGATGAAAATTGAGGACAATTTGAAATATCAAATATATATATAAATAAATAAATACTTTCATAAAATAAAACATTATAATTTTTAATTTGAAACTTTTTTTATATATATATATATATATATATATATATATATATATATATATATATATATATATATATACGTTCCTTCATATTTATATATATATATATATATATATATATATATATATATATATATATATATATATATATATATGAAGGAACGTGATACCTAAGGTTTAAAATGAAATATCTTACTTGACCTTTTATTTTAGTTTTAATTAAAGATAACAGATTAAATTTAATATCTCCAGTAAACATATTACTTTAGTGTATTTCAAAACTAATTTAACTTGACTGGAAGTAGCTTTCGTTTTGAAATCACTAGACGTCGCTGATTTTAGTCATATGTCAGGGCAAGATAATTCTATTTTATTAAAAAAAGTATTTCAAATGTAAATCCTCCTTTACTAAAACTTTATTTGTTGAATATTACCGGCTTTAAAGTTTAATTAACTTGATTTGAAACAAATATCACTTTTATTTGAAAATGTCACAGAAATGAATTTTTATTTTAACTTGGAGGTAGGTGTTTATTTAAGGTGTTAACCACTTGTCAGATTGACAGCATGTCTACAGCCCTGAAATTTATATAATTTTTTTTACAGGTGATATATGTGTAAAAATTTCTTGAAGAATATAACGTGAAAGCTTTTTTTTATATAGTTTTTAACTACCCAGTAATCTTAAAATTTAGGAAATTATTCTGCGTAATCTAATGTTTCATTGAATTTTATGTAGTTTAGCTTTAAATTTACTATAATCATCGCTTTTATTTTCAGTTAATGTTGTGTATGGACGTTCGTATTTACAAAACATCAGCACGTTTATACATACAAAAAAAATTCAAAATTATTTTTTAAATACTGAAGGTCGCTGAATTGTAGTAAGCATTTCCATTCATGATTAGTAACAAAAAATGTTTTTAACTTCATTTTACAAATTAATACTGAAATATAAATTTAAATTATTCGAATTAAAATTGAAGAAAATAAAAGACATTTTTGTAAAAAATAATTATTCATGGATTTTTTAAGACAGTAGTGTCGATAATATATCTTATTCATAAAAGCAATTAAAAACTTTTCTTATTAAATAATGTCTTTATATTATTGAATTTTTATTTTATTATTCAGAGTAGGTTTTCGATAAATGGGAGTCCTGTTTAACAAAAAATAATTGATTATTTAAATTCTCCAAAGATTTTTGCGAATAGCTAATACAAACATTCATTAAACGGTACAAAAATGAATCTTTCGAAGATTCATAAAATTACATAAGCGTGTGGGGGAGCAGCTATGAAAATAGGTTTTTACAATGATTTTCTGAAAGTTTCATTAAAATCCAACAATAATTTGCTTTCTGCAAGAATTTCCAAATTAATGTGTGTTTCACCGCAAAAATGACTCTAATATTTCTAATATTAATCTTGGCTTCCCCCACTGACACAAGAAAAACAAAATTTTTCACTAAAATTTAGAATATTCTAAAAAGTGTCAAATCTATAATTTAATCATTAAAAATAATTTAAAATAAAATATAACTCATTCATTAAAATACTTTAGTCATACCACTTCATAATAGCATAAATATTTTGATGATAAAACATTGTTTTATTAAGTTTGAGGCATTGTTTCGTCATGTATGGTCATCTTTTAGCGACTCTGTGGATGTACCTATATATATATATATATATATATATATATATATATATATATATATATATATATATACTAGCAGTAGAGCCCGGCGTTACCCGGCGATGTAACAGTAAGAGATAGATAGTATCGACCATCATGAAGACTGAAAAATAAAATTGACAAAGATTATTATTTAAGGTTGACGGACACGCATGTCTTAATTAGTTTTTTTTTTTTTTTTAAGAATTGGTCAATCCTAAACTCAAACAAAAACATTGTTTTCAATCGTTATGAGTCTATCGATTGAATAGAATTTTATTATAAACAATTGTCTTGTAAATGGAATTTTAAAGCATTCTGAATGTAAAAAATAAAGAAAAAAGTGTGCAAGACAATAAGAAACACTACCTGCCAAAAAAAGTGAAGTTTTGTTGAAATCGATTGAAAAATGTAGGAAATCCGATCCCATATATAAACGAACACACACACACACACACAGAAATTTCCTGGGTTTTATAAGTATAACTCGATATGAGTTGTCCTACTTTCATTCTGGCGACAGAATCGTGTTTTATCGTGTTTTCAAATTGATTTCGTGCAAAAACAATTGTATTTTTCCAGTTTTTAGCGCTGTCAGAACCACCGCAAGGTAATTTCAAGCAGTCCCGTGAAGTTTTGTTGAAATCGGTTGAAAAATGTAGGAAATCCGATCCAATATATAAACGTACAGACACGCACACACACACAATCTGCGTTTTATAATGAGTAAGATATATGTCCTGGATTGTGCTCACTTCTCAAACATTGAGTCCATGCTCATTATGTCCCAAATCCGACGGATGGGGCATGTCATCCGCATGGAGGAGCATCGCTTGCCAAGATGTCTGCTGTACTCAGAGGCTCCTGAATGGTAAGAGAAACGAAGGCCGTCCAAAGAATTGTCACAAGAACACTGTGAAGGCAAATCTGCAGGGGTGCCAGCTCGAACCCAAAGAACTAGAGGATCGCGACAGTGATCGACCACGTTGACGAATCACAATCCATGGTGCTACTGTCACCTTCGTGGACGCGTGAGCCCAAAAGCTCAGCACAGAGCATTGTCAGCAGTGATTACGACAATGGACTTTCAAAGCCCCCACACTTCAGAGATTCAGAAACGATACATACTCTTCGGATTCTAAGGACAATCTATACGCTAGATTTAGCTAGCGCATTCTGTCGAATAAAGATAGCTTTTCCATTTTCTCCGATCATCTCCACTTTTTGCTCTGGATACTATTATACATCTTCAATCATACACACAATATATATATATATATATATATATATATATATATATATATATATATATATGTATATATATAAATATACGGGAACTGATTACATATATAAATAAAATATATATATATATATATATATATATATATATATAATAAATTAATTGATTTAAAATATGTTTTTTTTCCCTACACAGTTCTAACATGTTTCAAAAATTGAAGCTAAAAGCTTCGAATTTAATTTTGTAATTAAATTAAAGACATAAATTCCATTTCATACTCAAGCGAATTTTGGAGTAATTTATTTTTAAAATTAGTGGTTTTTAAAGGCACAGCAAAAATTCTTAATTCGCGTTTCTTATATATATATATATATTTATATATATATATATATATATATATATATGATTCAATAAACACTAGTTGAAACTTTTATGATGTCAAGGAACACTCGTTGCTAATTCTGTTTTGCCAACGAATATTCGTTGTCACTTTCATAATGCTCGTTGTAGTAAAGACTTTGTACTTACTCCACCAGGCATTACGAGCAGTAAATCATTATTATCTAAAAAATTCTAACAATCTAAAAATATTTTCTGAATTGAAATAACATGCAAAAGGTTGATAAACCGTAAAAAACAATCCTAACAGTTCACTAGCCACACGTAAAAGGATTATAACGCATTTTAGTTATTTGGTTCTAGACTAACAAGCTGATCTTAATAAACAGTTCATAATCGAATCGTTGGTGTGGGTGGATATTTCTAATTGTTGATGTCGAGGAGCACAAGCCGTAATACGTTAGATTTAGGTAGCTCATTCTGTAGAAACTCTGGCTGAAACCAAATCTGTTAGGTTTTAATTCTGGCCTGAGGCATTCGGATGTCTAGATGCACTGACGATCTATGGTACAGCGAAACAGTACTGTTTGCGAATGACATATATATATATATATATATATATACGAGTTTCATCAATAAATAAGGTGAATTATTCGGTATAAGGACTTCTAATACAGATAGAAGCTTACTTTTCTTTTTCTTTTTTGTTTTACTTCTTTTTCACATGGATTTAATTTCTTTTGCAGATTAAAATAAACTTTGAGAGTTTTAGCGATTAATAAAGATGGCCGACCAAGAAGCATGCTCCAGGATTGAACAGCGGTCAGTCATCAAATTTTTGGTTGCTGAAGGGTGAAAACCAATTGAAAATCATAGGAGAATGTCAACTGTGTATGGTACCACATGTTTCAGCCAAAAGAAATGTCTACAAGTGGGCTAAATTGTTTAAAGAAGGACGGAGCAGTGTTGAGGATGAAGACAGGCCTGGGAGTTCTACAGAAGTTATGTCTCCTGAGGTGATCGAATCAGTCAATGACCTCATTCAGTCTGACAGAACAACTACTGTGAACTGCTGAGGCAGGTCAAGAAAGACATAAAGAACAAACGCAGGGGTCATCAGTCAGAAGGAGTCATCTTGCATCATGACAACGCAAAGCCTCACACATCAGCCCAATCCGTGCAGACTATTAATGAGCTGGGTTGAGAACTGCTCCCTCATCCCCCTTACAGCCCAGACCTTGCCCCTTCAGAATTTCACCTGTTTGATCCCTTGAAAGCGTTCACGAGAGGCACGAAGTTTAAAAGTGACGATGAAGTCAAAAGTGTTGTGAGACATCAGTCCAAAGATTTTTACGCTGAGGGAATACGGAAGCTTGTGCACAGATGGGAAAAGTGTGTGACAGTGCTGGAAGAGTACGTTGAAAAAGAAAAAAGTAAGCGGCTATCTGTATTAGAAGTCCTTATACCGAAAAATTCACCGGTTTTCTTTATATATGATGGATGGAATGCTTCATTCCGTAAAATAAATTTACGCCCTCGACAAAAAGATTGTTGGGAAGGAGACGGAATAGAAATACAAAATAAAACTTACTCAGGGAATTCCACATATGTTTGTTGTTATGAGACAAGCGTTGAAAATAGACATCTGCCCATTAACCTCACCTGCTACAAATATTAGTAAGACCTACAAATGATATGTTTATTTTTTTTTTTTGAGCAACTAAAACCTGAAAGGAGATACCACATAGCCCAAGAAGAATTAAACCATCCACACCAGATAGATTAAATTATATCCAGCTATACCTAAAATGACAAGAGCTTTCACGTCAAATTTGATCATGCCTCTCCACACATTCTTTTTCTTTATTATTTGTGAATTGCTTTGCTACCCTGCAAAAGATGGCTGAATTGTTCTTCCTTGAACTATCAACGCTTGTGTGCCAGGAAAGACTAAACAGTCATCACACATATATAACCTATAGGTCTGATCATCTCATCAGACCGTGTACATTTTATTAAATGGAATGAATATATCTAGAGAGACAGATACACAAAGATAAAAAAAAAAGAAATAGAAGAATTTAAAAATAATTTTGAAAAAGTGTAACATGAAATAATAGCAAAAAGAAATTGACCTAAAACTCTCTTCTTAGGTGGATTATAATTAACAGGAACAATTTAATATAATTAATTTAATATATATATATATATATATTATATATATATATATATATATATATATATATATATATATATATATATATATATATATATATATATATATATATATATATATATATATATATATATGTGTGTGTGTGTGTGTGTGTGTGTGTGTGTGTGTGTATTTAAACAGGAATCCTTCTTTTATGAACGTTTCATTGAATACGACAGACAAGGTTCTTTGATTTAGTTTTTTATACAATTTTTCATGTGATCTATTTGTTTTTCTTTTCGGATGATAAATTATATAAAACTTCCCAATAAATAAATACATTCATACATACAACAAACTATTTCTTGTTAACATTTAATATATTTCACCCTTGAAAATGGCTAAATGTATAGTCGAAAGCGCTCGGGAAAAATTTAGAATTTAACAGTTTTTACTTTTCTAGATATATTGATAAACACTAATAACAATACATTCCTTATCTCCGCATCAAAGAAAGTATCAGCATAAATTCTTGCACTCTTAACTATAAGAGAGAATTTCCAAAGACTATAAAACAGCAATTACAAGAAACCTAACAAACCGTGCAAAATTAATTCATCTACAAAACAAATATTCTAAAAAATTTAAACACGCTCTTATTATTAATAGCGTCCCTAATTATGTTGCCGATAAACAAATAACATGTCCGACCAGAAATTTTAATACAAAGCCTTTCAGTTATAAAACTTCTTCAACCAACTCTAAATATGTTAATCTTTAATATCGCAACTAAATACATTCTAATTATAAACAAGACGAAAATATCCTAAAAATTTAATAAATACTAACATATTCGCCATCATGTCGATATCTACTCATTTGATATCTACACATTTTTTCTTCTTCGTCTATTTTCCTTGAGGATGATCTCGTTTTCTAATGTCAGTAATGCTTCACTTAGTGAATCTTACTACGACCGTCCATTTCCCTTTTGTCCTTCGTATCTTCTTTTCACACTGTACGTATATTTCTCCTTCAGATTCGGGTCGTTCAAGAGTCTGTCGTATTGCAGTTTAGATGCTGAGTTAGGTCACTTCAGTTTCCGTAGAATAATCTGATGCGAAAATTCTGTTACTCAAAGTGGGGGGGGGGGCTTGAAAAGTTTAACACTTACAGGACAGTTTGAGGAAAAGATAGGTAGAGGAAAACGGCCCATCACCTACTTGATGTGTTTGAGTAAAAAGAAAAAAAAAAGAAAAACATATTAAGATCTACAAGGGACAGGACATTGTAGAGGGCTATGATCGCTGACGTCCTGAGTGAACACAGCACATAAAGACGAAGAATTAATTTGATCTATGATTCCCAATTATCTTAAGAGATCGCAGTGCCTTTTCCTCAAACAGTCTTGTTTCTCTTTCATTTTAACCCGAGGAAACCAAAGAGGGCAATACGCTCTCAGGTGAAACGCGTCGTTAATAATAATTTCCAATTTCTCTCGTCATCTCCACTTTTTGCTTTGGATACTATTATACATCTTCAATCACACAATACATACATACATACATATATATATATATATATATATATATATATATATATATATATATGTGTGTGTGTGTGTGTGTGTGTGTGTGTGTGTGTGTGTGTGAAAAGTGTATATAAATATAAATAAATATATATATATATGTATAATTATTTATATATTATATATATGGTACTTATTAGAAAGTGCTCAATATCAGAGATAGAGCTAACATATTTGTTTGTCTGACGATCGCTAAAAGCGTGAAACCCAGGGTCACAAACTCCTATCTATCCAATATATAATATATATATATATATATATGACTCCACAAACACTAGTTGAAACTTTTATGATGTCAACGAACACTCGTTGCTAATTCTGTGATGCCAAAGAATACTCGTTGTCACTTCCGTAATGCTCGTTGTAATAAAGACTTTGTAATTACTCCACCAGGCATTACGATCAGTAAATCATTATTATCTAAAAAATTCTAACAATCTAAAAATATCTGAATTTAAATAATATGCAAAAGGTTGATAAACCGTAAAAAACAATCATAATAGTTTACTAGCCACATGTAAAAGGATTATAACGCATTTCAATTATTTGGTTCTAGACCAACAAACTGATCTTAATAAACAGTTAATAATCGAATGTCATTTTTTGGGGGTGGGGGAGGGTGTTTATTTCTAATTGTTGATGTCGAGGAGATAAAGGTGTAATGAAAACCATCAACGCAACCCAGTTTGATCTTTTAACCCCAGGGTGACGAATTCGATCTATTAATTTTATGACAAAGCACTTCAAGAGAACTTTTATACGTAGGCCCGGCGTAAAATGAACGCTGCCGCGAGATAACAATTTTAAACGTATTTTAAACCATATTACATTTCTATATTTGATATTATGTATGTGTTTACTTCATCTGAATCGTTGGCGTATCTACATTTGTTTTGTTTGTTTTTTGTTAGTGACCCTAATTACTACTGTCCAATTTCATTATGAATAGATAAACAAAATAAATTAAAATGTTATACTAATAATACTGAGATATTAACGTTACTATATCTGGTGTGTTGATGTCCGAAGTTGACGTCTACCAACCAGGAAAATTTTCGGAAACTGTTTCTGGTAACTGCACCCGATTGGGATGATTAATGAATGTTTTTCCGATCTCATTTCTCTTTGTTTAGTTGAGGCTAGGTCATAGTAAAAGTTTGTCTTTGTTCGATTCGAATATTATTGTCTGTCCGCATGTTACACCATTTGATTCTGAGAGTCGTACGTGACTTAAACTTGAACCTTGACAGTTAGAGATGAATACTAAGTTGCAAGCCTTGCCCTATCAATGATCAGCTGAGTTTTACCCATAAGTGAAATATCTCTGTAGATATTTATGCGTGCTTTTGGATGTATCTGCAAAGTAGTCGTGCGTCAGTAATTGTATAGGCAGGCGTAAGCCTTCTCTATAAGGAGCTGGATGATGGGACGGACTGTTGCTAGGTAACATGGTCAATATTTATGTTAGGTCGGATCCATCATAAATCGACCTCGTCTATCATTTTCTCCGACTACCAAGATATCCAGAGTTAATGCGCGCGCTCTTGTGTGTGTGTGTGTGTGTGTGTGTGTGCGTGGGTGAGCGTGTGCGTTTGTGTGTGTGTGTGTTCATGTGTGTGTGTGTGCGTGTTTGTGATGTGATATTTTCCCGCTTCCTCCGTACTTTATCTCGCTCTCCACAATGGCCGTATCTGTCATAGCCTGACTATTCATAAAAGCCGCGCTTATCTTCACTCCAATATTTACAGGCATTTATCTCACACTTCTAATTCTTGCCTTCTAAAGAAATGTGCAGGCAAATGTAGATACACAAACATTTAGGAACACGTCTCTTGCAATAATCATAATATATGCAAATGTGTTTATTTATATCGTTTAAGCTATAGTGTTACGATAACTTTCTCTCTCTCTCTATCACACACACACACACACACACACATACATATATATATATATATATACGGGAACTGATTACATATATATATGGAATGTATATTTTAGATATACAACTGTTATTAAATGCACACAGAGGAATTTAGAGATGATTAAACACACAGACTAAAAATAGTAAGGATTTTTCTTAAGCATATCTGCATAAAAACAAATATATATATATATATATATATATATATATATATATATATATGTGTGTGTGTGTGTGTGTGTGTGTGTGTGTGTGTGCATGAAAATATATGATTTATGGCAAAGTGTAATATTTC
>CAHIKZ030004400.1:1865000-1895000 GCA_903632075.3 Acanthosepion pharaonis
TCGTCCGATCCATACTGCTTCCCGGTTTTTGAACAGGAGTAGAGGTTTATCCCTTATTTTCTGTTTAGAATTTGCTTCCAGTTCTTTTTTTTTTTTAAATCTAATCCGACTTTATACTTTTAACGTCTCCATTTGAACTCTGAAATTTTATTCACTAATTAAATCGTGAGCAGTTCCGATCTAGAATTAACGAATTTCCTGCATTTCTCAAAGAATTTCATTTCTTGCCCGTTTTTACGCTAATAAACTCCACACAGCAACACTCTACAAAATTGGCTCTCGGGTCATGTACTGAACAGCAGTAATGTATATACATATATATATATATATATATATATATATATATATATATATATATAATAAATTAACTGATTTAAAATATGGTTTTTCGCTACACAGTTCTAACCATGTTTGAAAAATGAAAGCTCTGTAAATTAATGCTCTGTAAATTTACATTGAGCACTATTCTGTAAAAGTAGAAATATCTATAAGAACACCAGATTATATATCTTACTGTTCTTTCTTTTTATTTACACACACACACACACACACACACACACACACACACACACACACACACACACATATATATATATATATATATATATATATATATATATTCATTCCTGTGACTGCTACTAAAAAGCAAACTATTTTTCTCCAGATGATGGTCATGCTGGCCTAAACTAGTCAAGGAATCTAATTGAAATAAGAAAACAAAAAATATTAATATACAACCCAGTGTGTCTGAAAATTTTGATTTTTTTAATTTCTCAATATTTTGTATTGTTCAAAACAATATATGCGTGTGTATGTATGTGTATTAAATTGTGAAATTGTTAGGTGCCAAAATTGCTGATTCTTTTTCCTGTACTTTACTGGTGAAAAAGGAATTTTTGGATGTCAGATTTTTGTCATAAATTCCTCGATGTCAAAAGGTAATGATATAGCGTTAACAGAATTAATATAGAAAAAATTGTCATTTACCTGAGTCGTATTTCAGTCATGCCAACTTTTTTGATTCCTTCACTCTAATGGACTTATATATATATATATATATATATATATATATATATATATATATATATATATATTATGTGTTTTGAATAGTAAATTCACTTAGCTATCCACAGGTCCCTTAATTCAATCCGTAGATGTTTTAATGATTCCTGAAATTGAAAACCCCACTTTGAAATGTTTTCCGCCCCTTATAACTGTGAGTCTAAATAAATGCGTCTGATAGTACCGTTCTTTTGCTACCTCTGGCCATCACATGTTAATTTTTCATATGTCACTAAATATCATTCCTGGCAAGAGTTACATGCCACAATTCATAAACTCTTTGGGGAAAGTGGACGCTGTTTAAAGAAATGCGTAGCATTTTGCGAGCCACACGTTTTATCAGAGTCATACATATTGTGAACACGGTTTTGTTTTACTATTTTTATTTTGACGAGAGGCTCGGGGATCCAAGTTCGAATTTCAGTAGAGGCTGTTACATTCACTTACGCGCAAATATTCTAGGGGAATGTTTGGATCCAATTTTAATATCTAATAAATAGATAGACTTCTATCAGGGAGAATCATTGTTATTCTCAGAAGATTTTTTACTTCAGTAACACTCGGAAAAACATTATTTTTAAAATGCAAAATTATCTTTCGACTTCAAATAACCCACATAGCAATAGAATAGAATAAATTACCGTATTTGAAGGCATACAAGATTCTTACGTATATAGGAAGCATCCCGATTTCCACAGGTCAAATAAAGAAGAAAAATAGTGATTAGAAAAAATTAGTAATTAGTAAAATTAGTGAAATTATTAGTAAATGGTACAGCCTAGGCTATATTTATGAGGTATTATTTTGGTTAAACAAGCCATGATTACAATAAAAAGAAAAATAAAAGGAAAAAAACACGAGCCTATAAACCTTTATTATATCCTTTTTATTTTCTGTACAATCTACGTCTTGTAAACGCCATATTGGAATAATTAGGATATAAAAATTTATACGAATGCAAACGGTAATTATCGCTAGAAAATTATTAATGAATCAAATATATTTTATAAATATATTAATTGAATTTATTGCATATAATTTTAGTGAAACAAAGTACTAATATTAAATGTCATGGAATTAATATAATGTATATTATCAATGATATCACTTTTAATCTGCATAATAGACTTTTAAATAATTACACTAATAGCTAATAGGAGTTGCCAAGGTAGGTAATTTCGGCCGATTATTTCGAATTTTAAATCTACATATGGCATATTTTTTTATCGCAGGGGAATTTAAATCGACATATGGCATATTTTTTTTATCGCAGGGGAATTTAAAAGGTATTTTTAGTAAAAGAAAGTGTGTATTTATTTGCCGTCAAATACTGTAGAAATTAATCTCATGCCGATGCTTGTTGTATGATCATCGGCATTTTTTTTTCTTTGCTGAGAACCACATATTTTTTATATATGCTGTAGTTTTCTATTTATAGCATATAGTACCAATTCCGATAACTTTTGATCAGTCTTCGTATCTTTAAATTTATCAGCCGAATTTAAAATACATGTTTTGTATTTTCCGGTCTCAAGTAGTTAATGCCAATATCTTGTTTAAACATATTTGATGTCAATCAACACATTAAACACCTGTTAGATATTTAGCAAAATTACTTTAGCTTTCTGAGAGAAATAATTCTTAGGAAAATACTTTTTCACCATTGAAAACATTAGGAGAACCATATCTGTTTTGAAAATCATCTTTGAAGACATCTGTTTAAATAGGCGTGAACACACATTATGACCCCTATTATGGTTATTTTCTAAGCGTAGTTTAAATGTGGCACAAGACCGAGAGTATGGGGCACCTAGTGAGGATCGAACTCACTTTTCACTCGTAACTAATCTAGGGAGACAATCTTGCTAAACATTACACACTGTGTTTACCGATTCTCCCACGAGATTGAGATGTGACACTGGGTCTTTTCACTGTGGGGACCCGAGCGCGTTCACTCGGGCAGGGTAAAAAATCCCTCCCCCCCCCCCGGCAGCCGTCGGTTGCGCTTGCCTCGGTGCGAGCACCGATCCCTCCCTCTTATGCACTAGGAGGGTGCGGCCTCGGGCAGCTGTTCCCCAATGCTGGGCACCTCTTCAGTATAATTTGCTCAGTTGCCCCTCTGTTCTTTGACAGAGTAGCCCCTGAGGGCACTCTGTCCAAAGACAGAGACGCAACTGAGAGATAAGTAGATCTGTGGACCTACTCAAAAAGAGGAAGGTACACACAGTGCTAAACATTACACCAAACCGAGGTTCCCAATGACCGCTATTAAGATATGATGAAAATCGGAAGAGGCAGCTGATCGCTATCCCCCAAGATAGTTCCAGGAATGCTTCAATCAGTAAATAACGAAACTGGATAAAATCTAAGGTCTCAGTAGAGGACTATTTCGAAGAAGATTAAATGCGGAAATGATATGTGTTGATATATTGTTTTATAACACCAGATCCGATATTTTAATAAGACCTCGTATAGCAACCACATCACGCAATTCATTAGGCTAGATTTAAGAATAAAAAGTTTTAAAAAAAAAAAATATCTATGTAGCTTTTTACTATGACCATCCGTTTTGATAATAATATCTCTGTAAAAGATATTGTGAAACGTTCAAAATATAAGATACTAGAATTTGCAAGAATGTGGCATTTAAAAATAACAATTTAGTAGAGCCCTCAACTAAAAAAAAATGAAAGCTATAACTTCCTCCGTATACTCGAAATAGATAGCATCAAGAAGAAGAAAAAAATAAAGGCAAATGAAAGACATCTATTAGAAATGAAAGGCTTGCCGAATAAACAGACATAAATACCTTAAAATTCCCCTCGGGTGCTACTCCAGATTATTTGCCGATCCAGAGTCGCGATTAACGAATGTTACCTCGTGTCTTGGCCGCCTAATGGGACTTAAACCCAAACCGGACGTCAAAGTGCGGCCACGTCACGTTAAAAAACTGATCTCCATACAATCACCGAAATTAAGTAAGGTCAAGCCTGGTCATTAACTAGATATGTGACCGCTTGGAGATATTAGGTGCTGTAAGCTTAGATGTACGGGTGGTGTAATGAGTAATGGTTCGGAATTGTTAACCGGAGAGGTGAGTTCCAATTCCCGTTGTGTTCGTTATATTCAGGGACGCACAAATGCTCTTGGGACAGGTATAAACTCACCTCTTCTTCTCCAAGCTATGGGTTAATTAGTAAGACTTGTATCACTAAACTGTTATTATATCCCCCCACACCAAAATTCTTACAATCTAAAAATATTTTTCTGTCTTTAAATAACCTGCAAACCGTTTAAAATTAATCAGTCGATAAAAGCACAGAGCTCACGTGGAATTTTTACTACGTACCATCGCTAAAGATGCTAAAATGGCCGGTTCTCTGTAACGCCCCACTAAGTACCCGATTCCATGTGCTATCATCTACCTTAAAGGTAGCCATGTGCGACCCAAGTAAGCAGAAGAGAAATTTATATATTTAAAACCTCAGAAAGATAATCTGGGTCATTATTTTCCATCTTGAACACTGAACAACCGAATTGGATTCGCAGCCCATTTATTGAGGTTTCAACTGAGGAAGTTGGCTTATCGTTAACAGAAGAACAGGAGCTGGTCAATATATCTGCTGATTATGGCTTACAAATCAGACATAAAGAGCCGAAAATGGAGTAGTGTTATATCTGAGCAGGATCTAAGCATTCTTTAGTCCCCAGATTCCGCAGAGTCAAGAAACTTCTCTGGTTCCTTGTTGGTGACAAATTATTTTCCACTCTACAAACACGTTCTCAAAAAAACTGAGAGTCTCTGGCCGCGAGTCGCTGGCCTCGAATCTTTTGCTGCGAGTCTCTGGCCGCGAGTCTATCGCCGCGATTCTCTCGCCGCGAGTCTATCGCAGCGAGTCTCTGGCCGCGGGACTCTGGCTGCGAGTCACTCGCCAGAAGTCTCTCGCCGCGAATCTCTCGCCGCGAATCTCTCGCTGCAAATCTTTCACCGCGGGTCGCTCACCGCGAATCTTCCCTGTTAGTCTCACGTCGCGTGTCTATCGCCGCGAGTCTATCGCCGCGAGTCTATCGCCGCGAGTCTATCACCGCGATTCTCTCGCCGCGAATCTTTCGAAGCGAGTCTCGCCGCGAATCTCTCGCCGCGTTTCTCTCGCCGCGAATCTTTCGAAGCGAGTCTCTCGCCGCAAATCTTTCCCCGCGGGTCTCTCGCCGCGAATCTTCACTGTGAGTCTCACCTCACGTGTCACTCGCTGCGATTGTCTCGCCGCGATTTTATCGCCGCTGGTTTATCGCCGCGAGTCTCTCAACGCGGATCTTTCACTGCGAGTCTCTCGCCGCGAGTCTTTCCTAGAAAGTCTTCAGACAAACAACATTCTTTAGTTCCACCAGTTCTTACCTTCACACCTAGACCTATCATGCCACGCTCAGTGTAGCGAACTGCCTTCATTCCCTTCCAATTCCATTAATTAGGTCTAAGTTCCAGTCGAGCAGATTCTTGGTACGAACCGCTGCCTCGTGCATCCGACTCAAAAGACAATGCTTCCCCGATCCCCGTAACATTAAGCTCTATATATCCACATAAATTACGCCACATTCTGTATTCCTCTACCTTGAGTGTCTTCCGGGACTTTTCTATGTTTAACGTCACAGTAATAAAATACAAATGAGAATGTAGAATCTTGTCTCACAATGGATAAAAAAAAAAAACACGTCACGTCATAAAGCTCTCCAGCCGGGTGAATATTGACACGCAATATCTTACGAGATGGTAACAAGAACGGATTTAAATAATCTAGTGTTCAAGCTTCTTAATTGGGACGAATTCTGTCGAGTTTCAACTCGTACAAACGTCATTCTTATCGCGTGCCAATTATCATAACAGAGGAAAGAACATTATTGAACAAAGGAGAAAAGATATGGAAAGGAATTTATAGCAAAACACATGGTAATATGAATTTCACTTCAGTGAATATAATGTACATAGCATAGCTGAGAGAATAATAGAGGCGGTTGGCATTTGTTAAAATCCATTTGCCTGCAATTTTGAAAACTCATTTATCCTCTGTTCTATATAATTTTACTGGTAGAATCTTGTTAATTTAAGGAAAGCTCTATGCCAAGCAAGAATAAATACGTATAGAGGCTGAACCCACTTTCATGTATGTATAGGGATATTACTATTTCATGCTGTTTCACGCAGTCTCACTTTGCCCCACAGTACCTTACCCTGACTCACTCTGTCTCAGATCATCTCATGCCGTCTTTAATCGCTTTAAGCTGTCTTGCATCGCCTTAAAAATGGTTAGATCTAAACAAATTCTGAGGATTAAAATACTATAAATGATGCTATTTTAAAATAAATCCATAACTCTGCCTTTAAAAGGACGATTTATTTGCCCGGGATTCAATTGCTATTCGGTGTGTGTTGTAGACATTGTGTTCCTTGAGAAGGGTTAAGTACCACATGGTTAAATCTATGCCAAAAAAGTTTTCAGTTTCAGATTTATCGAGGTCCAGGAACTAACGTTAAAATGTATACCAAAAAAAAAAAAAAAAATCTAGTTTTCGTTAACGAAATATGAGACTAATTTTAAACACCCGAAATATGAGACTGATTTTAAACACCAAAAAAATGAGTCTAATTTTAAATACCCGAAATATGAGACTAATTTTAAATACCCGAAATATGAGAATAATTTTAAATACCCGATATATGAGACTAATTTTAAACACCCAAAATATGAGACTAATTTTAAATACCCGAAATATGAGACTAATTTTAAATACCCGATATATGAGACTAATTTTAAACACCCGAAATATGAGACTAATTTTAAATACCCGATATGAGACTAATTTTAAACACCCAAAATATGAGACTAATTTTAAATACCCGAAATATGAGACTAATTTTAAATACCCGAAATATGAGACTAATTTTAAACACCCGAATTTTTATTTAATTTAAAGTAGTAGGATTGTGTGTATTTTAAGGGTAAAAAATCGTTTATATCAATGAACTCTTTAAATATTCATTGAGGCAGCGCAAAAGGACATATGAAGAGTTGAGACAGCTGAAATAAATAAGGTCATCTTTGGTGTTTAAGGGGTTTTGTTTTGCTCATGCTCGACTGTGCTCCAAGGGTTTGCTGTCTGGAGAGTTAGGTGACCAGATGTAAGGGGTGACGTGGTCGCATAAATTGTCTGACAGCCATGACTGGGTGCTTTTGTAATATGGTTCAGAATTCTATTGCCAGACATAAGGTCTTCCATCTGCCCCTCGCTTGATCCTGGGCAGTACTACCCCACAAGACACTTGATGTAGCCCTCCGTATTGATTCTGAAGACTTGTGGGAAGATAATTAGAGGCATAACTTTGCCCTCACTAGTGATCACTCCAAACACCATGATGTTGACTGAATATATCATTCAATTCTTTCCGAATCCTCTGCACTGTCCTCAGATTGACATCCAAACACCCTGGTGCGAATGCCAAACAGTAGGGCATGCTCTTTCCAAATTTCTGATGCAGTGAATTGCATCATGGTGCTCCTTTGCTCACAGACGGTGTCCAGCTGACCCTACTATAATGTGCAGTCGACAAAATACAAAAACAAAGAACGCACATGCGCGAAATTAAAAATATAAAATGGCGACAATTTACCTCTCAGAATCTTTATATAGCAATTGTATGATAAATAGAGGCAGTTTCCCTTTTCTTATCTATTTTTCAAACCATAAATATTACATTCAAACATTCCTTTCTGATAAAAATCTACAATAAACTGAAGTTGACCGTTAAAACTTTCACCTTCGTATCTCCATTACGAACGACAACAGCCACTTGATTAATAAATCCATATATTGAGAGCTTAATTTCTGAATATTATTCATTGAAAATTTCAGAATTTTCAGTGGGTAATGTTCGATATATGAAATGAGTCGAGAAGCTTTGGATTATGTTCCTTGGCAAAGATAGGGCTACGTTTTTACTGATGCACCTTCTACTCCCCTTCTTTCTCCTCCGACCATTGCTAAGTTGACGTAGCCTAAATTACAAGTACTGAAAATAACGACATAACTATGATGTTGAAGCTCCACACTCCTTCAAGAAAAGGTCAGAAAGGGAGCCTACGTCAATACTGGAAAAAGCAATAACAGCTAGTAGACTTAAGAAACCTTCTTTCCTGAGAAGATTATTCTAGTGAAAGGTTTTATACATTTGACCCGAATGTAGTATTGGTTGCTCGGTCAATGAATGCCGAATGTTTCCTTATAACTGTTGTGGTAGGATCCACCTAATTTGCATAGTGGAGTACCGACCATATAAATATGGTTGGTACCAGGAAGAGAGGAGGAATCAAGAGATTCAACCAGAGACTCTGCCTGACTGCGACTCAGTCAACGCATTCTCCAGGAACGGTCTTACCAGGAATATGCTAAAAGACTATATGTAAATATTGTGTACACTTTCTTGTTTCAATACATTTTGTTCTAAGTACATTTTGTGTTGCATTATTATTCCATGCATTAGTCAAGTTTCAACAATAACATTACCTAACATTACCGTTTTCATTAACCTATTGATAAGAGACATTAATAATTATAATATCTGTAAAGCTCGGTGTTAGTTATAAAAAAAGGTATTGATTATAGAATTAAAAAAAACAGATTAGTATTAATTATAGGTGTCTACTTATATAACCAATTAATATCTACAAAAAATCAGGTATTAATTATTAAAACTAAATCCGATATTAATACTAGGTTTATCAAAATTATGGTTTTGATAATAGACTGATAATATACGGTACAATTTTTTTCTACACGTAATACATTATTACCCACTGTCGCGCATGTGAGATGGTTGGTATTAACGGGATAATGCTCAAAGAAGAATTTATTTAACAGCACAATAATTTACACGAGCATTCGATGGGAATTGTTAGATATAAATCGTTTCCTTTAATTTTGAATACTTATATATGTGTTATATACTTTACGTAATGGGTATGTCCCAATTCTCATAAATACGTTGGACACTATTGTAAATGGGAGGAATATGCTGTCTAAGTGGTTCACCACTAGCAGTGGTTTACCTACTTCACGACGCTGGCGAGTATTGTATTTTGTTGATGTTATAAAGATTACCATTTCATTTCCAACCTCAGTTTTGGTTATTCCTCATTCAGTAACCTTTGCTATGTTACAACAATATTACTCCGATATTATTACTGTGATTAAAACAATCCCCCATAAGAAAAAACAAACAACAAAAAAACAATAATGGAAGAGGTGCCAATTACTTCCAGGAGCATAACAAAGAATTTACAGCAGCAAGTAAATATAGATGAAGGAAAGCTCGGGACCGAAATCCGAAGGTGCATTGGGATAGCGAAAGATGCCTTCCAAATGCAAAGCAAATCATTAAGAAACAGGAAAATTTCGTTAGAAACGGAGGAAAGCTTACTGAACTGTTACGTAATTTCAGTCCTCTTATATGCCAGTGAATATTGGACAATCTCCTTGCGGAAGAAGATGGGACTTGAAGCAGCAGATATGTGGTTTTTGAAGAATGATGCTGAGAATGCCATGGAGGGAACATTGGAAGTAATGAAAACGTTTTAGAGCAAATGGAAACAAAAAATGTACACTAATACGTAATATCGGAAAGAAAAGGTTGAAATTTCTAGGCTATAAATTGAGGAAATAAGGCTTGGAAAATTTGATACTTGTTATATACCATATCTATGAACATTCATTGGTATGCCCCAATCCTCATAAATACGTTGGGCACTATTGTAAGTGGAGGTAATATAGTGTCTAACTACATTATTTACATTATTCAGACTATTGTCCTCATCGCCATATTTATTACAACTGTTCGGCCGTTGTACGCTCAGGTCTTCTTCAGGTGGTTGGAATGTCGAATTGAACCTTTTATTTCGCTCATTTTCTAGTTCCACGTGCTTGGATGTCCGCGATGTTATGAGTTATTTTCCCTCTGAAAGTTCTCCAGCCGAGTATTGAACTCACACTCTTTGGGTTATGTCACTGGATCTAATCAACGCCTTTACCCACTGTGCCATGTGTACTTGACGACATCTGTTCATGAATTTTCTGGGTATTATAAACCTAATGTCTTCAGCAACCATAAAAGAAATATGAAAGGGAGAAAGTCCGCACCCTCAAGGTAAGGCTTCAAGAACACCAGACTGTGACACGAGGGGAAGTGGAAAAATCAGGCGTTGCTGACCACATATGGAGAGAGAAGGGAGATCACCGCGTCTCTGTGGGATCATGTTGAGAACATAGACGAGGGACACCATTGGAAAATTCGTAAACCTAAGGAATCAGCACATATGCTAGGCCACAAAAATCTCCTGAGCCGACCAAGCATAGAAATAAATACAATATGGGAACCAGTAATAAAGAGTGCCAGAGAAAAGCGATAATAACAACAAAGTTGCAATATGAGCTCTGGTAAAAAACATGAAAAGGTAATAGCAAAAATTGCAATATGAGCACTGGTAAAATGGTTGTTGAAGACATTAGGTTTATAATACCCAGAAATTCAAGGACACATGGAATTGTGGATAAAGGCGTTGGTTAGATCCAAAGAGTGTGAGTTCAATACCCGGTTAAGGCAGTGGATAACTTTCAGACGGTAAATAACTGATAACTCCATTAAACATGGCATGTGGAAGTAGAACAGTCTACCCCAGTGAGCGAAATAAAGGGTTCAGTTCGAAATTCCAACCACCTGAAGAAGGCCGGAGCGTACAAAGGCCGAAACGTTGTGATAAATATGGCGACAAAGATGAGGACAATAGTCCGAATAATGTAAATAATGTACATAATACCTCATCTCAGAAATATAGACCGATCACCAATATCAGTGGTTTGCCTACTTCACGCCGTATTTTGTATTTTGTTGATGTTATAAAGAATGCCCTTTCATTTCCAACCTCCGTTTTTGTGTATTCCTCATTCAGTAACCTTTTCTAGGTTACAATAATACTTATAATAGATATTGAAGATATGAGGAACAGAGGAAAACAGCTCGTAAATAACTGTAACTGGATGACAGAGAAAGGGTTTAGGAGAGATAGCAAAAAGAAAACATTTTTTAAGAAGTACAAAGAACAGGAGAATTGTGGAGAGCCTTGGACACCAATGGGTAGAAAGGACATGATACTTAAAGGAAATAAAGATCCAAGAAGCAAACGAGGAGAATAACACAAAAAAAAAAAAAAATTAAAGAAAGCATGAATGATACAGAGAACATTATGGTGGGAAAATGTGTTACATATGAAAACGAATAATGAGAGGGAAATATAGATAAACAGTATTCTTATAGTAACTGAAAAGAACAGAGAGCAAAACAGCGATAGGAGAATGAAGAGTTAAAAGATGGCTATGGAGAGACAGCATAAAATGAATGTGTGCTGGAAAGAATGGCACTCCGAGATGAGAAGAATGATGATTCCTCGTCTGCTTGGCATGTCGACAAACCTGCACTTGGTCGTGTGCTGATAATGGCCTGTGGTGGATGCGAAATGTTCACTTGCCGACCGTGCATGAAAGGGAAGCTGCCGCTTTCGACTGATGGGCCTGGCAATTGTGTTGGTGTTCAGCCACGCATCACTGGACGTGGTTCCTACAATACGGCTCCGGGCGGCGGAAAAGCAATGCAACTCGAGAGAAACGGCAGCAGAAGAGGATGTAAACTGAAACGAAGAAAGAAATATGGATAATAAAGAGAAGACATCCGAAATAGAAGACAGGAAATTGGGAAGAAAAGCTATTGGTCCACAGTGCAGACAAAGTAACAGAGATAGAAATAAAATAAAGGTTAGAAAACCAAAGAAAATAGAAATGTTTGAAAACGAGTGCAAGAAAGAAGATCGAAAACGAAATCATGCGAAGGACAAAGTTACACATTAGCGGAAAATGAAGAGAACGAAAAGAAACGAAGGTAGTAAAACAAACGACCGAAAGAGAGAAATACCAACACAAACAGCGGGAGACGAGTAATGCAGAAGAACCATTCGCGTGGCAAAAGCCGGGCTGCCATTTTCTTATATGTATGATGGGGTGTCTGAAATGCAGGCGGTACCTTTAACGCAGCAACATCTGATTCCAGGTTTTGACGCTGATTTATTAGAGAGAAATGTATTTGGTTTGATTTGTGCGTAAGAGATGGGCCTTTCTCCTTTCCAAGCTCTTGTTTCAAAAGCAGACAGACCCAAAATTTAGCTGCAAAACGCGCTCGGATATTCACTTAGACTCTAAGGCCAATAAATCAGACACTACGTTCCTCGTCCCTTATCCAATCCTCTTTGCCACCTACATATCCGAGCAACTAATGCTAAGAATTACAAAGATACGTCAGCAGTTCTTTAAGGCAGCCCATACAGCTTTCGATGATAAACCAGGAGAAAACCCCTGTCATTTCGCCATGACAAGCAAGCTCATCTTTCGAAGATAAAATACGCGCATATATTGGACGGATTATTTCTTTGTTTTTTTTTCTCCTAGTTTGAATTTAGCCTCGTACACAGTACACCATGTAACGAAACCGTTCGTTACATGAGTTGCTTGGTTGAACTCGATAACTATATGATCAAGTCCTGGTCCCAGGTACCAACTACAGATATACTGATCGTCTCTATCTCATTAATTTAAATATGATCATTATTGGTAAAATGGATGCTCATATTCTTTTGATTACATTATTTACATTATTCGGACTATTATCCTCATCTTCATTGCCATATTCACAACGTTTCAGTTATTGTACCCTCCGGCGATTGGAATTTCGAATCGGACCCTTTATTTCGTCCACCGGGGGAGTTTGTTCTAATTCCACGTGTCATGCCTCTTCCCGATGTCTCAGTTATTTCCCTTTAACTCAACTCCTCTTTTTTTTGTTCACGATTGCTGTAGCCTGGTACTGAACCCACAACTCTTTGGGACTAATCACTGGATCTAACCAACCCCTTTATCCTCTGGGCCATGTATCCTTGAGGACGTTTTAAATATGCAATGAAGATAAGGATAACAGTCTGAATAAAGTAAATAATGTAAGTAATCATAATACCTTGTCTCAGATATTTGTTTGGGTTGTGGGATCTCCCTAGGTGGTTTCACCGAGGGAGATAGAATTCGGAATTAGAAATAATTTTTCAAAATAACGCGTTTAAAAATCATAAATTTACATGAATGTAACCGGTTTGAATGATCACTAGTGCCATCTATTAAAAACTATTCCAAGAATTAATTCTATATTTTCCAGTCTCCAGCACTAAAATTAGTCACGTTAATGCTACAATACCTAGAAGTGTTCACGTTAATGCTACAATACCTAGATGTGTTCAGGTTAATGCTACAATACCTAGATGTGTTCACGTTAATGCTACAATACCTAGATGTGTTCAGGTTAATGCTACAATACCTAGATGTGTTCACGTTAATGCTACAATACCTAGATGTGTTCAGGTTAATGCTACAATACCTAGATGTGTTCACGTTAATGCTACAATACCTAGATGCGTTCACGTTAATGCTACAATACCTAGATATGTGGCCATTAGGGAATATTATGTGCCACATTCTTGGTATAAAGGTAGTCTAATGGATAAAACCTCGGAATGAGAAATCGGAGAGAAGAGTTCGAATTCTAGTTGAATTCGTTACATTCCCTTATGTGCAAATACCATAGAGTATGAATCCAGTTCTTTTTTTCTCCCTAGCTATGGGTTAAATAGTATAAATTGTATCAGAAAATCATTATTATCTCAAAAAAATTCTTACAATCCAAAAATATATTTCGGCTTTAAGTAGCATCATGAAGTTTTATAAGCCATAAAAAAAAACAAATCAATAAACATCTAAACGTGAGAGTTCACATCAAACATTTAGCTATCATCCATAGTTGCTTTCTTTTTTATGTATTATCACTTTGCAGTCGGAACTCGAAAAAACTTACATCTAGAACGATCTGTTTTTACCTGTCTTCTGATTGGCTAGTCCATATTTTGATCTGGTTTTACCTGTCTTCTGATTGGCTAGTCCATATTTTGATCTGGTTTTACCTGTCTTCTGATTGGCTAGTCCATATTTTGATCTGGTTTTACCTGTCTTCTGATTGGCTAGTCCATATTTTGATCCGGTTTTACCTGTCTTCTGATTGGCTAGTCCATATTTTGATCTGGAATTTGAATATGAAGAAGTGGTCGCACTTTCAGGGAATCCAGCATAAAAAAAAAAATCAGGACGTGTCTTTCGTAAATACTAAACACTTTAAATAACTGTTTATAGATCAGTTATAAAAATAGCATAGGAGATAAGAACATGCATTATGTAATGAGCTTTTCTAGAGGCTTTTCCGTCTGTCACTGCAGATCGCTAGAAAATTAAAACATTAACCTAAAATTCGAGTCATATCCTTAAATAGCCTTGACAAGTCATACATGGCCAGAAATATCTAAACAGTCAACTGTATAAAAACACGTTCTCAGATCAATGGCTTTGAGCGAATTAAGCCCATAGGTCTTAACGAAAACTACTCTTATTTGAAAATGGTGGTCTAGTGCTATACAATCATCTGTGACAAATAAAAGGACCGACATCACTTGATGACTTTCAACAACAGCAAAATCTAAAATGAATATCATATGTAATTCGAAGAGAAGAAAATTATAAATCAAGATGTTAATATTCTACACTACTTACAAAAAATGTTAAGAAGGAAACCCCCATTAATAACGGAAGGATCGATAACAGCTACAGAATTTGTGAAGCTATTTTCATGAACAATTGCTTTAAGAAAGATTTAATAAATTTCAACATATTGCGGCTCAGGAATAAATGGCAAATGTTTCCTTATAAGAAAACATCTTATAGTACCATGACCATTTCTATGGCGCTTGTAACCAAACAATATAATGTCTAGCCTCCATCTTGTAACTGATTCTATCTCTCTGCTGTATTACACTTATAGACAGCAGAAGATGCAAGTAACTGCATATGGTCGACTTTTTTTTTACTTAACACCTAGTGCCAAAGAAAGCTTTTGTGAGATTAGCTAGAAAGAATAACAAAGTGTACTGAACTGTTACACGCTATCAGTCCGACTATATGCCAGTGATTATTGGACAATCTTCTCGCAGACGAAGAAGATACCTGAAGCAACAGAAATGTGGTTCTACAGAAGGATGCTTAGGATACCATGGCTCAAACATTTGGAAGCGATAAGAATACTTATACTTAGCAACAGAAAAGGACAGTCGCAATTTCCAGGACACATAATGAGGAAAGAGGGCTTGGAAAATCTGATACACGCAGAACAATTTGAAAGCAAGAGAGACAGAAGAAAACAGCACATAACCTCCTTAGTGAGCTTGAGTAAATGGATGACAGAACAAGTTTTAGGAGAAATAAAAACATTTATTAAGAGCTTCGAGTGACTGGAAATTGTGCAGATATCATTACCACCATCGTCCTAATTGGACACGACACACAGAGAGACTGTTAAATCCCACTAATAGCTATCCCGCTTTCAGGGTACTTATTGCATTGTCATACTAGCAGTCCAGTAGATTTAGTACGATTTGGAACTTCATTGAATCGCAAAGATTTGTAACCTTTTGTCAAATATCAGATTAACAAATCTCTCCAGAAAGATACACGTTCATTATGAGAAGAGGAGAAATAAAACTGCAACTAGACTCATAGATAATGTAGTTAAAGCAGTAAGGAAGGAATAGTTATCAACAAGACAGAAATTATCCTTGTAAGCCGGAGAAACAGGCCAAGATATGAGCTATGATTCGGCGATATTCAAATCAAGGAAGTTTCATTGTCTGAGAAGTGTATTAAAACTAACGACAGCTGTGACATCAAAATCAGAAAGCAGTTTGGAACAGCGAAAGATGTTTTCCAAAACAAACAAATCTCAAGAAACTGGACATTCTTTCACTAGAAACAAAGAAATGATGCGTAACTGCTATGGAATACAAAGCCTTTTATATGGCGATGATTGCTTTTCTATTTCCACACAGATGTAGAGGAGACATGAAACAATGTGGTCCTACAGAATGATACTCGGAATATCATTGACGGCTAATGCAAGCATCGAGGAAATTTTAAGGAAAATTAGAACGAAAAGATCGCTTCTACTTAGAATCAATAAGTGAGAGCTGAAATCTCCAGTGGACATGATGGAAACACGGTTTAGTAAATAAGATATTCGTATGATATATTAGAAGCAAAATGGGAATAGAAAATAACGAATTATCTAAGCAACGAGCTGCTTCAAATGTACGGGTCCTGGAATGGTTAATAAAAAGTCAAACATTACTAAGAACTACAATATATGCGAAGTTATGGGGAGCCATGACCCCTGAAATGCCTTAGGGACACATCAAATAGAAAAAGAAAATGTAGAAGATTAGACCAGCGATTTCTGTGTTCAGCGTTTTTCAGAACATAGGCGATCATGGCTCTCCACAACATCCTATGACACTGTGGTTGATTACACTTAGCTTTGCTTCTTAGTAATTAAGTCACCTAATTAATTGAACTAGAATTAGTCAAAATAACACGTCTATCAACTGCAGTGAACCCTATTGTCTACTTAAATTTTTAAATCGGCACATAACAGATCGAACAAAGATTAGATGCATTATTATTTAGGCAGTGTGACAATTTACATGAAAAAAGACTTCTCTAGTATTCTAGGAGAGTTAAGATACCGTGCTCTCATCACGGCGGTCGGGATTCGACTCCCCGTTTGGAGGTTGGTAATCATCAGGCTGTACAGAGATTACCGTCACGTTGTACGGATCGTCCGTCGTGGCTACGTCGAACCTAAGTGCACCACCATCGTATGAATTGCCGTCGAGGTAGGCTCCTTTATCAAAGAGTGACTATTGCTATCTGTGAGTCGTCTGAATTAATCTTTCGTCAACTTCATCGCAGTGTCGGTAAAAATCGACAAGCCATTTTCTTTAAAATATTCACAGCCTGTGTTCGATTGCTTCTTCGGCGAATCTATCGTGGTTCGAGGATGTGATTACAATCCAATCTCGTGTGGCTCTTAGCAGGTTTTTTTTTTCCCTTTACTAAAGTCAACCCTCCTGACCCGTTCCACCATACATTCATGGAAGCTCGTTAGGTAAGTGACACTTTGCCTTCCCATAGCTATCTTGCCCTCAATATGCCTAGTGAGCGACAATTTTTCCAAGTCCTTCTTATTCATTTATCGCCAAGGCATTTCAGCTGTCCTACCCTAATTCTTAGCAAAAGTGTTCTTTCTGTTAGTATTTTCTTTAAGTCTTTCTTGTTTCTGACTCGTATTATTCAGCATCCTTCCGTGGAGCCATGTTTCTGCTACCTCTGGTTTTTATCTCATCCGTGCGGAAATTGGTCAACACTAATTACCATATAAAAGGATGAATATCACATGGCAATCCAGAAATCTTTTAGTTTTTCTCTAACTATTATGTTTTCGTTCTCAATACATTTCTCAGCTTTCGACAGGTTTCTTTCTCTAGTCCAATGCATGTTCAGATCTCAGTGTCATATTTTCGGACTAGATACAATTTTCTTAAGCATGAAATAGCATTATAAAAATGTACAATACGCTTTGCTTTATCCTTATAAACATAACCTCTATCTATAAAAGGCAGGAGGTGTGTGTGTGTGTGTGTGTGTGTGTGTGTGTGTGTGTGTGTGTGTGTAACGAACGCGCGGCCGGAATTTTCGATGGATTTGCACCAAAATTTACATGCACATGCTCTAAGTTAGCGGCAAGGCCAAGACCGACTTTGCATTTCCCAACTCTCATCGATAGTGGAAATAATCGATTTTTTTATGCTTCTACGGCAGTTTTCATGTAGTTTGCGGCCATTTTCTACTGGCCAGAGTAAGAGCCTATAGCTCGCTTCCACGAATAGGCAGGAAGATTCTATTGGCCAGCGTGAGAGCCAACAGCTGACTGACACGAATGTTAACTAGCATGCTAGCATGCAAAAAAAATTGATAGCTGCATTCGTCACAAATGGGAAAATTTTAAATCTGTATGGCACTTTACTCCAATTGGCTAATTCGCTTGCTTAAACTCAACGTTGATTCTGATTCCGCAGAATTGGGTTGGGTGTGAAAAAGTATTTGTTGTTAACATTCTTTTTTCATTCGGTTTTTCCAGTTACGAGTACTTTTTTTTAAAGCTGATCGTTTTGTGTTCATTTTGTTTAGTTCTTTTTTGTAACAGATTTAATGTTTAGTATAGAGCTTAGAAAAAAATTCGCAGTTTGAGATAGGCAAGAAGTAAGGCATGTAACAGCATGAGCACGGCAAAGGGCACTTCTTCAAAGGCTAGGAAGTGCAAAAATATTGACTCATCATGACTGCGTTCGTATACCATTGATAAAAAAGAAATTCCATGAAGACACCTTATAAGAGCTCTTACTCAAACCTTATACGCAGTTACGACAACCTCATTCAGTAATCGTCTACCTTCAGTGGCTCTAGGGGCTTGTACCTGGTGAACAATAGTATCTAAAATATTATTAACCCCTGGAATTTCTGTTACGAACATCTTTTCACGGCTATAACGTCACTTTCCTATACCTGTTCTACGATTATTTGCATGGCAATTGTTCTGATGAGATTTCCTCTTTGGTACCTCGAGTCAATTTAAGCGTAAAATAATAGATTGGGCCTCCATATTTTTCTATTGTACCTGCTAAATATAACCGTAAGATATATACAAATAGATTCTTCATTTATCGTTCTCGCTAGTGGAACTCTCTTTCGGTTAAGTGCCTGCCTGTCAACTATGATATTTAAAAAAATTTAAATGTAACGTCAATCGTCATTTACCGTCTTTTCGGATCTTGTTTTTCTTTTTGTCCTTTCTTCTCAGTAACATTTTCTCAGCTTCCTTCACTCTTTTAAGCAATGGTGTATTTATGATCAGACTGATGTTAGAAAGAACAATGCAAATGGTAAATGATGTATACCCATATTTTATAGATTATGCAATAGCGTTTTATATAAGTACGTCACAAAGAACTGCTGGAAATTCTAGGTAATATTGACATGTGGGAATGATATTCAAATGATTCATGGCCTAAACTGGCATCGATCCACCAGCATACGGATAGAATATGTGTTCAGTAAATATACAAAAATAAAAAAAAAATAGTGTAAGACAAGGAAGCATCTTCTCGCCAGACCTTTTATACAGCGAGACCATTCTTAGAAAATTAGAAGTACTGCCAGGATTCAATTTTTCAGCCACAAGCTTAACAACATAATATATAGAGACCACAGTGTTTATGGCAGGCACAGAAAGAAAACTACAATAATTCCTACAGAATCGAGTGAAGAAAAGCGAGATACCAATTTCAAGAAGACTGAATGCATGGTTGTTAGCAGAATGAACAGCTCAATATGCAAATTACAGATTGAACAAAATCAAATGGTGCCACAATTTAGATATCTGAGAAGCGTATTTACTCGGAAATCCGATGGTGCAATGGGGTAGCGAAAGATGCCTTCCAAAAACTGAGCAAAGTATTAAGAAACAAAATCGTTAGAAGCAAAAAACTAAAAAAAAAAAACCCAAAAACTGTACTGAGCCGTGATGTAATAACAGTCCTCCTATAATTCCAGTGTTTTCCTTCTTTTAGATAAGTTAGCATCTATGTAAAATGTTGTCTAACTAAGAGTTATAGATTATGCAAAAGTGTTTGATAAATTACGACACAAAAACAGCTATAACCTATACATATACTGGCAGCAAACCTCCTGAATCCGAATAGAAAATTAATTTAAGAAATATAAAAAAAGTAGTGTATGTAAAGGATGCATCTTCTTACCAGATTCTTTCAACTTGTACAGCGAAGCGATTCTGAGAGAATTAGAAGTCCTAACAAGATAAATTATTGGCGTCCAAATTGTTAACGAAATAAGAGATGCAGACGACATCTTTGTAGCTGACAGAAAGAAAAAAAAAACCGCAAGAACTCCTACGGACGCTGGTTAAAGAAAAACGAAATGAAAAGACTAAATATTAAGATCAAGAAGACTGAATTCATTGTTGTTAGCAAAAAGAGCAGCGTAACATGAAAATTACAAATTGGAGATACCAAAATTAAACAGCTGCAACAATTTAGATATCTGTGAAGCGTATTAACTGAGGGCAGAAAGTGCGTCAGAGAAATCCGAAGGTGCAATGAGGCAGAGAAAGATGCCTTCCAAAAACTGAGCAAAGTATTAAGAAACAGAAACAAAATCGTTAGAAACAAAAAAAAAAAAAGAAAAAAAAGAGGACTAATCTCTTATATAGTATCAGCCCTCCTATATGGCAATAGATGCTGGAAAAGCTCCACACAAATGAAGATGACACTTGAAGCAACACAAAGAATACTGAAAATAGCATGTATCGAACATATAAAGAAGACCTAGAGATAATAGCAACAAAAAGAACATATATAGTTAAAATCATTTTGGGTAGGTTTTATTATCATCTCTCAGTTGCGATTTTCTCTTCGGTCAGTGTGCAACTGAGTTGTGGCTCCATCAGAGGATATAGGCGCAGCTGAGGAAAATTACACTCAGATGTGCCCAGCTCTGGGGAGCAGATGAGTATGGCTGCACCTTCTCATGGCACTAGAGAGAAGAATCGGTGTACACAACTAGACGAGCGCAACCGGCGCTTGGAGAGCGCTTGGAGAGGCACCGGAAAATTTTTGTCTTTAGCGGGAGTGTACGTGCTCCGGTTCCACACCTTAAAAACTGACCTTGTCTTGCATCCCGTCTCAGTGCGGAAATGGTAAATATCTACTTAGCACCAGGAAGAGATAGTTGGATTTCTGGGAAAACTAATGCAGAAAGACGGCTTGGAAAGTTTGATAGGCACAGAACAGATTGATGGTAAGTAAGCCAGAGGAAAAGAATCTACCGAGCAAGCTTCAGCAAACGGAGGTGCAGGGTTTGGAAGAAATGTTAAATAAGATTACAATAAAGAGCTACAAAGAACAGGAAACTGTGGAGAGCTGTGATCGCCAACGTCCTGTGGGGACACGGCAAATGGAAGAAGAACACCTTTATGGGTGTTATCGTCTTGCTTGGGATGAAATGATTTAAAAAAAATAACAGCTTCCAATGGTACAAACCTGTTTGCGCCTAAATTCGCAAGAAAAGTGGACCAGAGGAAAAGAATCTCTCGAGCAAGCTTCAGTAAACCGAGGTGCAGGTTTGGAAGAAATGGTAAAAAGTCTACAATTAAGAGCTTCAAAGAAAAGATAACTGACTGTGGAGAGCCATGATCGCTAACTTCCTGAAGGGACACGGCATATGGAAGAAGAACACCATTATGTCTGTTATCGTCTTGCTTTGGATGAAATGATTAAAAAAATAACAGCTTCCAATGCCACAAACCTGTTTGCGCCTAAATTTGCAAGAAAAAAACTATTAACACAGGTTTTGCGTAGTAGGTTGTGATTATGTTTTCAGTTCAAACCATAACTCAGTATGACTGCCTTCCTGTTAAAAATCTTACAGTCTTAGTAAAAACATCGTTTTTTTTTAATGTCAGGCTTACTAATGAGACTCATTTCGTCGGCCATTCTGTTAGCTTCCTTATTATTGAGGTTGGTCTATTGGCAACCATCTGTTGTTCCGTATCCTTTTTTTTTCCGATTGTATTCATCTGAGTGCTTTTTTTCTTTAGTCCAGCATGCAGTCAAATGTGCCCGAGGCCAGAGACACTACGTGGATGCGGTATAAATTGTTTACTCTTCTCGTTTATCAGTCGTTATATTTTTTTTCAATACTTATTGCAAACAGATCAAAATAAGAAGACGGAAATAGAAAAAAAAAGATTTAAAAAACAAAAGAAGGCATACATAAAAAAGTAAGTTAGGGAGAAAGGATAGAGAAAAAACGACGCGACTGACTGAGGCATAAACAGTACGACAATGACAAATAATATTTATACTTCAGAAATATAAAGTCAAAGAAAATAATAATAAGAAGAAGAAGAAGAATACTAAGAAGAAGAAGAAGAAGAATACTAAGAAGAAGAAGAAGGAGAAGAAGAAGAAGAATACTAAGAAGAAGAAGGAGAAGAAGAAGAAGAATACTAAGAAGAAGAAGAAGAAGGAGAAGAAGAAGAAGAATACTAAGAAGAAGAAGAAGGAGAAGAAGAAGAAGAATATTAAGAAGAAGAAGAAGGAGAAGAAGAAGAAGAATACTAAGAAGAAGAAGAATAATAAGAAGAAGAAGAAGGAGAAGAAGAAGAAGAAGAAGAAGAATACTAAGAAGAAGAAGGAGAAGAAGAAGAAGAATACTAAGAAGAAGAAGAACGAGAAGAAGAAGAAGAATAAGAAGAAAGAAGAAGAAGAAGAAGAAGAAGAAGAAGAATAAGAAGAAGAAGAAGAAGAAGAAGAAGAAGAAGAAGAAGAAGAAGAAGTATACTAAGAAGAAGAAGAAGGAGAAGAAGAAGAAGAAGAAGAAGAATAAGAAAGAAGAAGAAGGAGAAGAAGAAGAAGAAGACCAAGAAGAAGAAGAAGGAGAAGAAGAAGAAGAACACTAAGAAGAAGAAGAAGGAGAAGAAGAAGTAGAATACTAAGAAGAAGAAGAAGAAGAAGGAGAAGAAGAAGAATAAGAAGAAGAAGAAGGAAAAGAAGAAGAAGAATAGAATACTAAGAAGAAGAAGAAGGAGAAGAAGAAGAAGAATACTAAGAAGAAGAAGAAGGAGAAGAAGAAGAAGAATACTAAGAAGAAGAAGAAGGAGAAGAAGAAGGAGAATACTAAGAAGAAGAAGAAGGAGGAAAGAAGAAAAAGAAGAATACTAAGAAGAAGAAGAAGAAGGAGAAGAAGAAGAAGAATACTAAGAAGAAGAAGAAGAATACTAAGAAGAAGAAGAAGGAGAAGAAGAAGAAGAAGAAGAATACTAAGAAGAAGAAGGAGAAGAAGGAGAAGAATACTAAGAAGAAGAAGAAGAAGAAGTAGAATACTAAGAAGAAGGAGAAGAAGAAGTAGAATACAGAAGAAGAAGAAGAAGAAGAAGAAGAAGTAGAATACTAAGAAGAAGAAGAAGGAGAAGAAGAAGTAGAATACTAAGAAGAAGAAGAAGGAGAAGAAGAAGAAGAATACTAAGAAGAAGAAGAAGGAGAAGAAGTAGAATACTAAGAAGAAGAAGAAGAACTAAGAAAAGAAGAAGAAGAAGAAGAAGAAGAAGAAGAAGAAGAAGAAGTAGAATACTAAGAAGAAGAAGAAGGAGAAGAAGAAGTAGAATACTAAGAAGAAGAAGAGGGAGAAGAAGAAGAAGAATACTAATAAGAAGAAGAAGGAGAAGAAGAAGTAGAATACTAAGAAGAAGAAGAAGGAGAAAAAGAAGTAGAATACTAAGAAGAAGAAGAAGAAGGGGAAGAAGAAGATGAATACTAAGAAGAAGAAGAAGAATACTAAGAAGAAGAAGAAGGAGAAGAAGAAGAAGAAGGAGAAGAAGAAGTATAATACTAAGAAGAAGAAAAAGAAGGAGAAGAAGAATACTAAGAAGAAGAAGAAGAAGAAGAAGAAGAAGAAGAAGAAGAATAGTAAGAAGAAGAAGAAGGAGGAGAAGAAGAAGAAGAAGAAGAAGAAGGAGAAGAAGAAGAATACTAAGAAGAAGAAGAAGAAAGAAGAAGAAGTAGAATACTAATAAGAAGAAGAAGGAGAAGAAGAAGAATACTAAGAAGAAGAAAAAGGAGAAGAAGAAGTATAATACTAAGAAGAAGAAGAAGGAGAAGAAGAAGAAGAATACTAAGAAGAAGAAGAAGGAGAAGAAGAAGAAGAATACTAAGAAGAAGAAGAAGGAGAAGAAGAAGAAGAAGAAGAATACTAAGAAGAAGAAGAAGGAGAAGAAGAAGAAGAATACTAAGAAGAAGAAGGAGAAGAAGAAGTAGAATACTAAGAAGAAGAAGAAGAAGGAGAAGAAGAAGAAGAAGAATACTAAGAAGAAGAAGAAGGAGAAGAAGAAGTAGGATACTAAGAAGAAGAAGGAGAAGAAGAAGTAGAATACTAAGAAGAAGAAGAAGAAGAAGAAGAAGAAGAATACTAAGAAGACGAAGATGGAGAAGAAGAAGTAGAATACTAAGAAGAAGAAGAAGAAGGAGAAGAAGAATACTAAGAAGAAGAAGAAGGAGAAGAAGAAGAAGAAGAAGAATACTAAGAAGAAGAAGAAGGAGAAGAAGAAGTAGAATACTAAGAAGAAGAAGAAGAAGAAGTAGAATACTAAGAAGAAGAAGAAGAAGAAGGAGAAGAAGAAGTAGAATACTAAGAAGAAGGAGAATACTAAGAAGAAGAAGAAGGAGAAGAAGAAGAAGAATACTAAGAAGAAGAAGGAGAAGAAGTAGAATACTAAGAAAAAGAAGAAGAAGGAGAAGAAGAATACTAAGAAAAAGAAGAAGAAGAAGAAGAAGAATACTAAGAAGAAGAAGAAGGAGAAGAAGAAGTAGAATACTAAGAAGAAGAAGAAGAAGGAGAAGAAGAAGAAGAATACTAAGAAGAAGAAGGAGAGGAAGAAGAAGAATACTAAGAAGAAGGAGTAGGAGAAGAAGAAGTAGAATACTAAGAAGAAGAAGAAGGAGAAGAAGAAGAAGAATACTAAGAAGAAGAAGAAGGAGAAAAAGAAGTAGAATACTAAGAAGAAGAAGAAGAAGGAGAAGAAGAAGATGAATACTAAGAAGAAGAAGAAGGAAAAGAAGAAGAAGAATACTAAGAAGAAGAAGAAGGAGAAGAAGAAGTATAATACTAAGAAGAAGAAGAAGAAGGAGAAGAAGAATACTAAGAAGAAGAAGAAGAAGGAGATGAAGAATACTAAGATGAAGAAGAAGAAGAAGAAGAAGAAGAAGAATAGTAAGAAGAAGAATAGTAAGAAGAAGAAGAAGAAGGAGAAGAAGAAGTAGAATACTAAGAAGAAGAAAAGAAGGAGAAGAAGAAGAAGAATACTAAGAAGAAGAAGGAGAGGAAGAAGAAGAATACTAAGAAGAAGAAGAAGGAGAAGAAGAAGAAGAATACTAAGAAGAAGAAGAAGGAGAAGAAGAAGAAGAAGAACATTAATGAGAAGAACAACAATAAGAAAGATGATAACGTAAAATCCTTGCAAGCAGAATTAAATCGAATTGTATAATAATAATAATAATAAGAAGAAGAAGAAGAAGAAGAAGAAGAAGAAGAAGGAGAAGAAGAAGTAGAATACTAAGAAGAAGAAGAAGGAGTAGAAGAAGAAGAATACTAAGAAGAAGAAATAGAAGAAGAAGAAGAAGAAGAATACTAAGAAGAAGAAGAAGGAGAAGAAGAAGAAGAATACTAAGAAGAAGAAGAAGAAGGAGAAGAAGAAGTAGAATACTAAGAAGAAGAAGAAGGAGAAGAAGAAGAAGAAAAATACTAAGAAGAAGAAGAAGGAGAAGAAGTAGATTACTAAGAAGAAGAAGAAGGAGAAGAAGAAGTAGAATACTAAGAAGAAGAAGAAGAAGGAGAAGAAGAAGAATACTAAGAAGAAGAAGAAGGAGAAGAAGAAGAAGAATACTAAGAAGAAGAAGAAAGAGAAGAAGAAGTGTAATACTAAGAAGAAGAAGAAGGAGAAGAAGAAGAAGAATACTAAGACGAAGAAGAAGAAGGAGAAGAAGAAGAAGAAGAATACTAAGAAGAAGAAGAAGGAGAAGAAGAAGAAGAATACTAAGAAGAAGAAGAATACTAAGAAGAAGAAGAATACTAAGAAGAAGAAGAAGGAGAAGAAGAAGAAGAATACTAAGAAGAAGAAGAAGGAGAAGAAGAAGAAGAATACTAAGAAGAAGAAGAAGAAGGAGAAGAAGAAGTAGAATACTAAGAAGAAGAAGAAGAAGGAGAAGAAGAAGTAGAATACTAAGAAGAAGAAGAAGAAGGAGAAGAAGAAGAAGAATACTAAGAAGAAGAAGAAGGAGAAGAAGAAGAAGAATACTAAGAAGAACAAGAAGGAGAAGAAGAAGTAGAATACTAAGAAGAAGAAGAAGGAGAAGAAGAAGAAGAACATTAATAAGAAGAACAACAATAAGAAAGATGATAACGTAAAATCCTTGCAAGCAGAATTAAATCGAATTGTATAATAATAATAATAATAATAATAATAATAATAATAATAAGAAGAAGAAAGAAGAAGAAGAAGAAGAAGAAGAAGAAGATAATAACGTAAAATCAGTGAAACAGCGATAAACATGAATGTATAATAATAATATCTGTTGTCGGCACTCGTTCGCATTCGGGGTCGTTATCCTCTCTCCATATTTCCTTTTTCCACCCTCAACTAGAGTCAGTGGCGGAGATAACTGTGAATGAATGAGAGTTTGACGAGGCCATTAGCGTGTATTTGATTTTGGTGGACAACTCTGACTACTACTACTATAACTAATACTACTACTAGTAAGAAGAAGTAGAAGAAGAAGAAGAAAATGAAGAAGAAGAAGAAGATAACATCAAAACACGGAAAGCAGAGATAAACAAAAATGTATAATAATAATAATAATAATAATAATAATAATGATCAGAATATCAGCCATAAACACTTTAGCTGTCCCTGTGGTGCAATACAGTTTCAACTTACTTAATTCGACCATAGCTGACATTAAGCGAATGGATGTCAAAACGAGAAAGCTTCTCCCTTGTCACCGCATGCATCATCCTAAGGCTGATGTTGATCGTCTGTATATGCCCAGATCAGATAATAATAATAATAATAATAATAATAATAATAATAATAATAATAATATATGCATCAGCAATAGCAGCAACAAATAAACTGAACATCAAAGTAAAAAAAAGGCAGTCTCACAGACATGAAGATCCACCTTGGAAAAGAAAAATAGAAAAAGAAATTGAACACCTTAGAAGTGAATTATCAGTACTCGATGAACTAGCAAGAGGAGTAAATGTAAGAACTAGAAAAGGCAGAAGAGTCGAAAGAAAATACAATATCAGGAATGAAAATGAAGTCCTATCAACTAAAGAAAAAATAAAGCAAACAATACAACTGAAGGCTCAAAGAATAAGACGCTACGAGAAAAGATCAAGATTCTATAGACAGAACAAGATCTTTCAAACCGATGCAAAGAAATTTTACAGGGAAATAGGTAAACAAAAGAATTGAAGTGACAGTCCCCTAAAATGGAAGAAGTTATACAGTTCTGGGGAAAAAAATATGGGCTTGCCCTAAAGAACACAACGAAGAGGCAGATTGGATTGCGCAAGAGTTAGAACGAATGAAAAATAAACCAGAACAGACATGGGCGGAATCACAGAAGAAGATGTTAAATGTGCACTGAAAAAAGCACACAACAAAATCTCCAGGAATAGATAAAATTCTAACTTCTGGCTATATTATTTAAATACAGCACAACAAAAAACTCGCCAAAGAACTTCAAGAAATGGTTACCGATCCAACTAAAATTCCTGCATGGATGACCAAAGGAGTTACCTTTCTTCTACCCAAAAATAGTGACACAAATATTCGAAAAAACTATAGACCAATTACATGTCTTCCAACAACATACAAACTGTTAACATCTATTTTAACAAAACAGACATATTTCTTCTTGGAAAGAAATGACATACTACCACTTGAACAAAAAAGGGTGCAAACGAGGCTGCTACGGATGTAAAGACCAATTACTTATTAATAGGATGATCCTGGAAAACTGCTTCCGTGAAAAAAAAAAAATCTTAGTATTGCCTGGATAGATTATCGTAAAGCATTCGATAGTGTACCACATTCCTGGATCTTAAAGTCTTTTTAAGTATGTACAAGGTATCACCGTTATCATCAATTTCATCAAACAATGTATGTCGATATGGAAAACTACACTTTACCTCAATCATAAAAATGGAACCTATAAGTCTGGCGAAATAAACATCAATAGAGGAATATTTCAAAGGTGACTCTTTGTCTCCTTTATTATTTTGCATATCACTTATAGCATTAACCAGCCAACTTAACAAGACAGAATGCGGTTACAAAATAGCTCAAAAAGAAAATAAACCATCTATTTTACATGGATGACTTAAAATTGTATGCTAGGAATGACAATGAGCTGGAAGGTCTTCTGCAAACTGTAAAATGCTTCAGTGAACATCGGAATGAAATTCAATTTGGATAAATGTGCTAAAGCTACAGTTTTACGAGGATCGCTACAACAAACTTCCTCTATTAGTTTAGACCCTGCTGCAACAATAAAAGATTTAGAACAAGGAGAAGCTTATAAGTACCTAGGTGTAAAATGAGAGTGAAGGAATTCACCATAAGAAAATGAAAGAAATAGTGCGTAAAGAGTACTATAGAAGGGTACGACTGGTATTAAAAACTGAATTGAATTCTCAGAACAGAATTATGGCCATTAATAACCTAGCCATCCCAGTGGTCCAATATAGTTTCAACATCTTGAACTGGACTCTAAATGACATCAGACAAATGGATTCTAAAACAAGAAAACTTCTTTCTAAGTATAAGATGCATCATCCAAAGGCTGATGTAGACCGTCTATACATACCCCGTAAAGAAGGTGGAAGAGGTCTTATTCAGCTAGAATTGTCATACAAGACAACAACTATTGGCTTACTAACTTACATGGAAACAACAAATGACTGGATGATAAAATTAGTGAAACAACATGAAAACAAAGAAAAAATATTCAATAATAAAAGAAGGCAGTAAATACAAACAACATTTACATTTAGTAGATTCTGTAGTAAATCAAAACAGAAGCCAAGAACCAACTATTGCAGCAAAAGATATGAAAAAGAAAGCCAAGGATAAAGCCCTTGAACAGATGAAACAACGCTGGCAAGACAAACCTCTGCATGGCCAATATCCAGAACGTGCAAATAAACCCAATGTTGATAAAGTTAATACTCATCGATGGTTACGAGCATCTGGATTAAAGTCTGAAACTGAAGGCTTTATTCTTGCAGCGCAAGACCAGAGTCTTTTCACTAGGAATTTTCAGGCAAATATCATACATAATAATGTGGATCCAAAATGCAGGTTCTGTGACAAATACCAAGAAACAATAGACCATCTAATCTCAGGATGTTCTATACTTGCCCCAAATGAATATAAAAATCGTCACGATAGAGTGGGGCAATACTTACACTGGACAATGTGCAAACACTTTGGAAAATGTGTAAGCAAACACTATATGAACATCAGCCAGCGCCAGTTACAGAAATAGAAGATGTCACCATTCTGGGATTATACCATCCACACAGACAGAAAAATTGAAGCAAATAGGCCGGACATTATTGTCAAAAACCAGAAAGAAAAAACTTGCCTACTAATTGATGTATGGCTTGTCCAGCGGATTGTAATATAGCAACCAAGGAATTTAAAAAACTATCAAAATACAAAGACCTGGAAATTGAAATAGAAAAAAAATGTGGAAATTGAAAACAAGAATAATACCAGTGGTAATAGGTGCACTTGGAATTATAAAAATGGAACAAAACAACACATTGAAAGAATCCTGGAAACCCCAGCTTAAGAGACATACAGAAAATTGTCTTATTAAGTACAGCACACACACTAAGGAGAACTTTGTCTATGTAACGCTAGCAACTTCATCGGAGAAAAAAAAAAAAAAAATTAACATGAAATGTGGCCATAACAACACACCACGACCTGCCTTAGGTCTTTCCGCAGACTTGGTAGGTAGTGTGTCCATAGCAGAAATCGAATGATGATGATGATAATAATAATAATAATAATAATTTGTACTCACAAGTACAGGTCACGCATTACGAAGAGCTTTATCTATGTAAAATGTGATCTTGGGATTGTTTGTGTTAAAAAAAATAAAAAGAAATGAGCCGTGGAAATTGCCATGAAGCCATTCCTGACCTTAGGTCTCTGGT
>CAHIKZ030004400.1:1897500-1920000 GCA_903632075.3 Acanthosepion pharaonis
ATAATGGTTTTCAATGCGGTTACGCAGCGTAGAAACGAATCTCGAGTGAGACATCATATAGAAAATCACATACACGCGCTCAAAGGTAAACGATTGCTTGTTTGAAATGGCTTGAGCAATTGTACAAAGGTGCATAGTAAATTACTTTATGGCATGCTTACACAAGACGTATAAGAAAACGCACACGCATTTGTGTGTGTATAGAAAACAAACATATATGTTTAAGACTATAGAAAATACTTTACATTTAAATTGACACCCAAATCGACACGCTGGAATAACCCGGCACTGGGAATAAAAAATATTAAAAACTAAAATATACACTTGTACTATGACGTATATAAATGAAGGTATGAAAAACATATATTGTGCCATATGAAGAAAAATATACGGAAAAACAAACAAAAATCCTAATATACAATTATGCTGTTTTAATGTTAATATAATGTCAACGTCGGCCGTTTCGGCCTAATAGACCATCTTCAGGACATATTCATAAAACATAATTAACATTAGACTATATTCAATTCAACATGAAAAAGACGATGGACACAAGAGCAAGACTGGTATTAATTCATACAAAAAGTAGAAATTGTGGCACGAGGGCAATAAAGGGGAGGGGTAGAGGCTGGTCAACACTAACTATCTTATACCTAGCTAATCAGATTCGCGACCCATTCGTACATTACATTTTACCCATTCACCAAAAAGAACTCGTCCATCAGCAAACAATTCTTCAACCACCATAATACCACGTGCTCTCAAAGGGACCTACCAAAATCGCGCCCCATGCCATAAAAGAGCAAGACTAATCCAAACAGATAACTGAATTTTTTTTATAAGATCAGCGTTCCGTTTTAATATGATCACGTCGTCACGTGGGCGATGTTGTGAAAACGTATTCGAAGATGATTTCAAAATATTAGATAAGCTCGATTGAACGATTTTCTCATGTAAACACTTCGTTAAGAAATCCTTTCTGTTCTTATAGGAATACGCGGAGATCAATAGCTTCTTATATTTTCGTATAAGCGTGAAGTCCTGAAGATGGTCTATTAGACCGAAACGTCCGACGTTGACATTATATTAACATTAAAACAGCATAATTGCATATTAGGATTTTTGTTTGTTTTTTCAGTATATTTTTCTTCATACTGTCGGATCTATATCCATATGTTTGCTTACATCGTGCCATATGTAATTTCCATCTCTTACGATAAAGAGCAAGGTATGTGAAACTGCCAGCTAAACTAACGATGTCTCTTTATATCCAATATACTTTCCATCGAAGCTAGAGATCACACTGGCAAGAGATGTTTTGAATATTTAAGCGTTCTATACTGACAACTGTCTTATATGTTTACTGTTGAATTAGTTAGATATAACAGTAAGTTATAGTTTATTGTTTCTTTTCTTGTACTTTTCGCCTTCCGGTTTCTTGGTTACTTGCCACATACACTCTTCAAACATTTCAGTGCAACATCAGTCGCCATCTTCTGTTTTCCTGAATACTATTCGTTTATTGGCCTTTCTCCTCACTGGACTTTTCATTCTTTTTCTTTTGCTTGTTGTAAAATAATTGACAAAAAAGTAATGTTTCTTGATTATACGAATAATTTTCTCCATCCATGCATTATCAGATTAATGAAGCTTCTATAATCAAGCCTAATCTATCGTCATTGAATAACTTAAATACTTGCCTCTCGATCGTTCGTGGTCCGATCCGCGATGATAGAATGTAAGTAGTTTGGTTTTTGAGGCATTAAATATAACCAGCCAGTTTTCCTCTATTGGGTAGTTTGCTCTCGATCGAAAGAGAGATCAGCTGCCACTCTCTGATCCTAAAGAGTTCAGAAGACTTTCCATGGAAATATTAAACTAACAAAACTATTTAATGAAGCCACTCATGTGATAATCAGACATTTAAAAAAAAAACATTACTTTTTCGATTAAGAATTTTTGTTAAGCCATCACCTTGTTTCTACATTTAGCGAGAGAGGGGAAAATGAAACTTCTATCCATTTACAAATAAACTGATGTGTTGGCATCACGATCCCTGCTTCCCTAAATGCTTTTGGGCAGTAAAAATAAATATGTGCTAATAGATGGGTGTGATCTCATTCTGGGTTGCCCTCAAACAATCAAGTGAATATTTTATAAACGATGGGTTAATAAAATATTCTAAAGGCGGGGAGTAAATTCGTTTCAAATATATTGGCTCTCTTGAAACAACGCCGGAACATAATCTTGCCAAATTATCACGCTGGCAGACGTTGTAAATCAAATCAATAATCCAAGTTTTATTGAAAATCGTGTACGCTGATTGTTCTTTCATATTTACGAAGTTAACTTCGCTATTTTTGTAGAAAAAAACCGCCGTATATTAGCACTTGATGTAATCGTCATCTAGCAATTATTTTAATCTTAAGAACGCTGAAGCACGGACGCATAGAAAAGCGCTCAAAGTGGGAAACTCAGAAAACACCTACACACACACACACACTATCTCTCTCTTTCTCTCTCTCACACATACACACACACACTATCTCTCTCTTTCTCTCTCTCACACATACACACACACACAAACACACACACACCTCTCTTTCTCTCTCCACATACTCACACACATCTCTCTTTCTCTCTCACACATACACACACCATCTCTCTCTTTCTCTCTCTCACACACACACACACACACAAACACACACACACTATCTCTCTCTTTCTCTCTCACACATACTCACACACACACTATCTCTCTCTTTCTCTCTCTCACACATACACACACACTATCTCTCTTTTTCTCTCTCTCTCACACATACACACACGCTATCTCTTTCTCTTTCTTTCTCTCTCACACATACACACACACACTATCTCTCTCACTCTCTTTCTCTCACACATACACACACACACTATCTCTCTCACTCTCTCACACATACACACACTATCTCTCTCTTTCTCTCTCTCACACATACACACACACACACTATCTCTCTCTTTCTCTCTCACACATACACACACACTGACTAATACACCGTAGTATCAAAAATTTTCTAGATTATGAAAATATACCTTTACACTACTAGTTTATTTACTAGTCTAAAGTTATACGTCTACATTACTCCTCTGTCGAGTCTGGTTCGGAGCAGCCCAATCCCTATTTTCCAGGCTTGAGAAAGTTTAAAATCGTTTAAGCGACCTTCTGAGTGATGAAATACTTTCCTTATCACACACAGGAAAATTTGTTCGTCTTTGGGTAATCTATCGATATTTCCATTACAGATGTTCTGCCGTACTCAGTTCCAGCAGTTCACACCTTTGAAGCTAGGACACGTCATACCACGTACAAATTATCCTCATTCCTTTCGTATTCCATTTGTAATGAGGAAGTTCCACTTAGAGAAATTATTCCTCGGGAGAGTTGCTTTGTGGACCAAACTCCCGGGAACATGTTTCTTCGTCACTACGATCTTAGCATCTCCAAGTCTATCCTTCATATTCTATAATATATGAAGTTCATACTCCCTCCCTGCACGACCTTATCAATTATCAAAGTAAATCTATAACTTGAAAGGATCTTATGCCTAGACACAAGTGATACTGATGCCACGATCCTTATTTAAGAAGAAGAATATTGTGGGACAACTCAGGTAGCAACGTGAAGTGTCTTGATATTGTCAGGAAGGTTTTCCAAGGAAGCCCCATAATAAGACAAATATAAAAGCGTTATACAGCGTCGGCCCTCATAAGTCCATGTTTTTTCCACATTTACTCTGCGTTTTCCTAAAGACTTTTCGACCTAAAACTTATTATCTTCACATTCGACTGGTCTTCAGGTATTTGCTAAAATCCAAAAGATATTTATTGAGGGTCTCGATATCAGATTTTCCGTGTTTCATACACCAAAAATCTGTTTAACTTTAACTAATTTTGTACGAATATATATGATCGGTGTTGAGATGTTCTTGACGCGAACTACTTGTTGAAATCTAAAGAAATATCTAAAAATATTATTTTCTCTTGTTAAAGACTTCTTGGAAGCGCTGAGAAGGTTTTAGTATCCTCACTTATATACACAGAAAGGATCGTTGGTAATTAATTTCTCCTAAATTTGGGGGTCACTAATACAAGTTATAGAAAATACATATGTTTGTATTACAAAATTTCAGGATAGCTAGGAATAAGCATAATTTATATGGCATTTTATTGTATATTTCAAAAGCTAAAAAACAACCGGTTTCGTCCCAGCCTTATCAAGTTTATTTCTGGGATATAAAAATAAACGTGTAAATTTAATTGATATTAATGATAACCAATGAAGTGGGGTAGAAATATGAATTTCAAGAAAGCTAGAGTCCAATAACATTCAGACCCAGTAAGCATTCCTTCTGCTTATAGAGTGAAGGCCTACGGGATCCGATATACAAGGACTCTAGAACCTTGAGGTGATATGAGGAGTAGGACCTCGATAAAATAGAAAAACGGTCCACCCTAAAATATATATATATATTCAATTGTATGGATATGAGTTTGTAACCCTGATTTTCACGTTTTGCAATTATTTGTCTGATGTTGGCAAACGCAGGGTTACAAACAGATATCCATACAAACTGAATATGTTAGCTCTATCACAGATATTGAACACTTTCCACAAAATAGCGCACATAATATATATATATATATATATATATATACACAAGTATATAATTGGTGTACACGGAATGAATTCCAATAACCAACAATTACTATTCTTAAAAGAGTGCTCAATACAAAGTAGAGCAGATATAATTATTATTTATAAAAAAAAATCCATTTTGTTTCAACACTTATCAAGTGATGATGTTGAATATCAACATCATCACTTGATAAGACATTGAGGTGTTGAAACAAAATGGCTAATTTTGTAGTGATTTCATAACATATTTATGTTATAAATTTTTTCATTTTTATTTTTTTTTATAAATAATAATTATATATATATATATATATATATATATATATATATATTCATTCTTAAATGCGGTTGTTTTAATTCGTTGTGTAGTAACTTAGGAACAGTTTTCGTTAAATTGTGATGACTAAGTCAAAATTATGCATGAAGTAGCCGAGATCGAAACACGGAGTTAAGCGGCATATGAAAGCAATGAGAATTTCAGGGCACTCAATTTAATGATCCAGTGAATAAGGCCTCTAAGTTAAATATTTCCTAGGCAAAATATCAAGATTGCTTTGCAAATAAATAAAATAAAGAGGAAAGAAAACCTGGAGAATTTAACACTCACGAAAAAGCCGTGGAGACGGGTGTGAGCAAAATGGTGACAGAATAAGCATCACAAACCAAAGATGGTGGTAAAAGGACAAGTTAATTAATCAATAAACAATAAAAAAAAATTGATTTATCGTATTAAACGGGCAATATGCGATCTCGTGTATCGTACGGTCCCCAAATTTTTACTTATAAAAAAAATAGATTTATTTTGAAGAATAGATGTCGGTGTTGATCCATAAAATTGTGTTGTTTACTTTCTGCTTCTTAAGTGAGTCAAGACTTTCTGGCCAACCTAATATTTTCCAGCTCTGCTTTTGTGATCCCGGAAATCAGGTCTATAATCTCCAGAAATATATTGTTCACTTTCCGATCAGCAGATCGGATTTGGCCAATTTTCGAGATGTGTTTTAGTTTTTTTTTATGTTATATTTTAGGGTTGATTTCGAAATATCAAACTAAGGACAATCCTACTGAAAAAAAAAATACGATTTTTCATATACTAGAATTTTTTTCCTTACAAGAATGAGTATTGCTGAAGCTATCGCCAACATTTTTGTTGACATCTTTGACATTGTTGACATTTTTGACATTTTTGACATTGTTGACATTTTGTTAACATTTTTGTTAACATTTGGTTCAGATTTACAAACTCTACGTTTCATTCAATTTAGCAAAAGAATCGATTACAATTGCATAAGCTGATTTGTTTGGAAAATAATTTGAGAAAAATCCTACTTATCGGTTTTTACTCACACTAATAAAACCAACTGTACTTTGTTCCCTCTTGACTCTTTGAATTTCTCCCCAAAATTTAGTTTCTTTCGGTCAATATCTATTTTAGAGGGTGTGAAGAACAGACGGACTAACAGAAGTTACAGAATTTTATATATAGAGAGAGTGATCCGAGTTAATACTTGATCGAGTAAACGTACATAAATTTTTGAATTTATATTTCCACTGCATAAGGTGATTATACTTTTTCCATCTACGCGAATTAACCCTTACACCTTTATTGCTACTGAGTTTTGAACAGTTTTCGCGGTAAATTTTTGGATAAATCATGAGTTGAGGGATTTTCTCACATATGGTCCCGTAAATCTCTCACAAGTTATATTTGCTATTCTACGAAGGAAATTAAAAAAAAATACTGTAAGTTTCAGCCTGTACAAGGCCCGAAGGACACCCGAGGTAGAGGGTTACGTTAATGTGTAATTTATATGGATGGGTGTTATACTGGAACATACCTATTCTATTGTTAATAGACTCTCCCACCTATAATAAGTAGTAGTAGTAGCAGTCGCCAGTGAGCTCAGTGAGTTGGTGTCGGACATTAAAATATCAACCACCACAACTAGATTTCTGCGTCATTAACTATTATATCAAGTTCCTAACGTTTTGTACGTCGAACCTTTTTAGGACCGACTTAGTGAAATACAAGCCTCCATTGTGAAACTACTCTATAACAATGGCAGAGGAAGATGACAGTTAACTCTAGAGTTCAACAGGTTAAGATTGTGGTAGTAGTGGAAACTTTCTCTTGGGAGTCTGTTCCACTGTGCAGTGGTTCACGGGAATAAGCGGTTCGAGTGGTACTTGCTTCTCGCAAATCGAATACGGAGAGAATGTGGGTGTTTTGCTACAATGTTAGTGGCATGGCGGGTCCTAGCCGTGGAGGTTGACCGGGCGGAACCAGGCAATGTAGTTCGTCCGAGTACTTTCCAATAAAGTAGCGATTAAATAGTAATAGGCTCGCCTGTTAAAGAGATTGGTCACACTTTTCGATATTACACTATTTTTACCGCTAACTTTATTATCCAGCTGTATAGGAAATTACATCAAACAAGAATCATATGCTACAGGGTAGATACCCGAAAGGAACTATTCGAAAATATTAAAACAGTTGAGATTATGCATTCCGTAAAGGGGATTGGTTTCTATAATAAAATATAATTTTATGATTTATTTCTATACGGCTTGTACTTAGAAAATTCTAACAATATATTTTTTATGGATAATGTTTAGTACAACTCAAGTTGCATCTGGAAAATCATTTTAATGAAATTTATATTTATTCCCAAAATTGCTTTCAAATAATATTCGTACGGAACAGAAATATTTTTATACAATTCAAAAATAGAGTTGATAAACCGCACACCAAATCAATCACATTCACTGTAAAAGAAATCAAGAGAAATGTTTTTTTTTTAAAAAAAGTATAAATTATAATGATTAAATTTAGCGATTACAGGTAATTGAAAAGAGATACACTGTTTCAGTGAAAGAGACACGCAAGCGACACCAGTTCAATATTAATAGCTTACGTCAGCTTTCCGTTTCTACGATGCGTCGGAGCGCCATTTTCGGTGAATAACCACTCCCGTCGCTCACCTATGTTAACGCAGTAGTAAAGTAATAATCTAGGACTTAACAACAGATTTCTATGATATGTGCAAACATAATTAAGTCTAAAAAAAAACACATGGATGGCATTAATATATTACATATAATGAAGTGAAATGCAAATCCTTTATTTTTTAAGCAAATCGCCCCAAGAAAGGCGAGTGCTACTAGCTCGCAAGGGGTTAAAGAGAGTCAGAGTCAGACTAAATAGGAGTGTTTGAGAAAAGGCAAAAGGAAAGAACAGGTATCAAGGTCAATTCATCAGTAGATGTCGATTGAATATTTGATGATTATAGCTATCAAGGAGGCAAGTGATAGGAAAGGAGTTCCAATGGTGGGAGGGTCGAGATAAGATGGTGTTGTCTCTGTCTTTAAGAACTCTGTTGACCATTCTGGCCCATCAATCTACCGTCCTATAAGTTTCCTACCACTCTCGGGCAAAGTCTTCGAGGCTTTAATCAACGACGAAGTGGTTAGGCACCTTACATCCCATGATCTGCTCTCAGACAAGCAATATATTTCCGCTTTGCCAGGTCCACCGCTGACGTCCTCACGACCATAACTGAATATATATACCAAGCACTTGACAATAACGGAGAAGCATATCTGTCACGCTGGCCTTCGTAAGCTTCAGGGATAGGGCATTACGTGACGATTATTTGACTTAATATAATAATTTCTGTCAAACCGTGAAATAAGGACTGGAAAGCAAGAGTCAGTAGGGCAACAGTTATATAGTTTGAAGCGGACTGGTGCCAGTTCAGGAGCACATTTCTTCGGGACAATGGCTGGTATCTCGTCCCCGCCACTAGCCTTATGGGAGTTTAATCTTGCGATGATGTTCAAAACCATCAATGGGGCTATTTTCATGTCACTCAAAAGAGCCTCAGTTCTATGGAGATAATCATGTGTGGGTACTCCAGACGAGTCGAGCGTTGAACTCGATAAGAATTTCCAAGCAAAGCATTCAGTATTATCAGCTGAACAAGTCGGTACCTCAAATTAATTGAATAGCGGAGATGTTGAGGATTTGCTGTTGTTCAGCACGCTCTTGCAGAGCCAACAATAATCTCTAGAACTAAACTCGCGAGATGCAATACGTTGTTACATTTCTCCAGCAAATATTAGCTTTGCTTATTGAAAAGACGCTTGCACTCATTAAGGGCAGAGACAAAGTGACGCCTGATGCGATCAGACATGTCACTTCGATACAGACAGAAGAAGTGATTCCTATGGGCAATAGCAGCTGAGCAAGCGGCTGTGAACCAAGGAGATGAGCGCGATTTAATTTTGTATTTTCTTGCAAAATTATATCTTAAATCTCACTCCGTCGCAGGTAAAGGCTAATCGACTTCGGGGCAGTTGATAGCAAACTTTCACTATGGTCTATTTTACTCCTGAATAGTGTAATAGACTGATTTACTTTTTACGGCTTAGAAAACTTTTGAAGGTTATTTAAAGTCAAGATATATTTTTAGACTGTAAGAATTTTTTGGAGATAGTAATGATTTAGTAATACAAGTCCTACTAATTAACAGATAGAGGGGGAGAATAGATAAATTCATACCTTTTCTAAGTGTATTTGCGCCTAAGTGAACGTAAAGAATACGACTGGCATTGAACACCAGTTCCTCGATTACCAATTCCAACTCGTTGTCCATCATACCATCCGCACATCCATGCTTGCATCATCATCATCAATCCTTCGACACCTTCAACCGTTGGAGAAGAAACAGAGTTTAAATTTTCTTCCACATAAATTCTTTCATTGGGATTCAGATAAAATATTAGCATACTGGTCCACACAGTGAGGCAGACGGTAAAAATATTAGCATACTGGTCCACATAGTAAAGCAGATAGTAAAATATTAGCATACTGGTCGACATATTAAGGCAGATGGTAAAAATATTAGCATACTGGTCCACATAGCAAGGCAGATAGTAAAATATTAGCATACTGGTTGCACATAGTAATGCACATAGTAAAATATTAACATTCTGGTGCACATAGTAAGACAGTAAAGGCAGATAGTAAAATATTAGCATTGGTCCACATACAGATAGTAAAAATATTAGCATACTGGTTCACATAGTAAGGCAGATAGTAAAAATATTAGCATACTGGTCCACATAGTAAGGCAGATGGTAAAAATATTAGCATACTGGTCCACACAGTAAGGCAGATAGTAAAATATTAGCATACTGGTCCACATAGTAAGGCAGATGGTCCACATATTAAAAAAGTAAAAATATTAGCATACTGGTCCACATAGTAAGGCAGATAGTAAAATATTAGCATACTGGTTGCACATAGTAATGCACATATTAAAATATTAACATTCTGATGCACATAGTAAGACAGTAAAAATATTAGCATACTGGTTCACACAGTAAGGCAGATAGTAAAATATTAGCATACTGGTCCACATAGCAAGAGCCATATTAAAAATATTAGCATACTGGTGCAGATAGTAAGGCAGATAGTAAAATATTAGCATACTGGTCCACATAGTAAGGCAGATGGTAAAAATATTAGCATAACTGGTCCACATTATGGTAATAATATTAGCATACTGGTCCACATATTAAGGCAGATAGTAAAATATTAGCATACTGGTCCACATAGTAAGGCAGATAGTAAAAATGTTAGCATACTGGATAGTAAGGCAAATATTAGCATACTGGTCCACATAGTAAGACAGTAAAAAATATTACATATTAAAGGCAGATAGTAAAATATTAGCATACTGGTCCACTGGACATATTAAAAATATTAGCGTACTGGTGCACATAGTAAGGCAGATATTAAAATATTAGCATACTTGTCCACATAGTAAGGCATATGGTAATAATATTAGCATACTGGTCCACATATTAAGGCAGATAGTAAAATATTAGCATACTGGTCGACATAGTAAGGCAGATAGTAAAATATTAGCATATTAGTCCACATAGTAAGGCAGATAGTAAAACTATTACCATACTGATCAACATAGTAGGAGACATAGTAAAAATATTAGCATACTGGTTCACATAGTAAGGCAGATGGTAAAATATTGTGCACATAGTATTAAGATAGATAAAATAATATTACTGGTTCACAGGCAGATAGTAAAATATTAGCATACTGGATAGTAAAACATATTAAAATACTGTACTGGTCAACATATAGTAGATAAAATATTAGACATATAAGGCATATGGTAAAATATTAGCATACTGGCATACTGGATAGTAAAAAAATAGACATAGTAAGGCAGATGGTAAAAAAGCATATTAGTCCACATTAAAGATTAAAACTATTACCATACTGATCAACATAAGAGAGATAGTAAAAATATTAGCATACTGGTTCACATATGGTAAAAGGCACATAGTAAGATAGATAGTAAAAATATTAGCATACTGGTTCACATAGTAAGGCAGATAGTAAAATATTAGCATACTGGTGCACATAGTAAGGAAGATAATAAAAAAATATTAGCATATTAGTCCACATAGTAAGGCAGATAGTAAAAATATTACCATATTGACCAACATAGTGAGGCAGATAATAAAAATATTAGCATACTAGTACACATAGTAAGGTAGATCGTAAAAATATTAGCATAATGGGCAATATAGTAAGACAGATAGTAAAAAGAAAACCTTATATATTTCCCGATACAAAGTGTTGTTTTTGGCGGGTGGCTATATTTTTCTCTCTCTTTTGTATTTTAAGCTTTCTTAGGAACTTTTTAGCAATTTTTTTTCCCAATATCCCCACCACCACCATGAGGTCTATGACCATCTGTAGTTATAGAGTCACTGTGAAGATGAGCAAATAATCAGTTCCCTTCACATATCTGAACTGAAAGCCGGAGAAATATACATTGCTGAGTATCATGTCGTCGGCAAGTACACTTGCGGGAACCATATCTTTCAAGCTTAAACCATAGCCGTTTTCTTCTACCTCGAAGGCTCGCTTTGGTCATGGTCACGTGGCCGTTGATTCCGTCGGATAACCATCCAGTCAGGCCGTGTCGTCACTGCTACTGTTTGTATCGATATGAAGTCTAGTCTTTTCCAATACAACAGGAGACCGTTGACTTTACAAGAAGGATCATGTGTTAATTGACAGGCCTTGATTTTAATGTTGTTAGGTGTCTAGACTCCCTACACATCAGTAAAGCATTGTGAGGAATCCAGACTTTTCGCTGATGAACTGAACTGAACACGCCGCAGATAGTATTGAGTTATATGGCCCCAGTGGTAATCGTAGAATGATTTGCACTAATAGATATATTCAAAATAGTTCGGCAAAAATATACACTTTCTTTGTCATGAGAAATAACGGCAAATCTCGCTGGGACTCTATTATTAAATCAAGTAAGTTGAACCATGACTAATACCCAGACCGTATAATGGCGGTCTGACGACTGGCAATGATAAACAACTGTGAGTCGCGTAACTGCTCGGAATGATTGACAGATCGATTGTTCTGTTTTAACGGTATATCAGCTCCGTCGATTATTTAATACCGAAAATATATTTTTAAATTAAAAATATGGCTTATAAACAATCCTTTGGGTGGTTGGTTCCATTACTCTCCATTTACGCCTCCAGAAAGAAGTTATTTAGTGCCATAATTTATCATATCCATCAAGAGCCTTCACGCTAAATAACAAATCTGACAGGGCTCTTTAGTCGTGATTGGCAACCAGTCCAGGAGAAGGAAAACTGAATTTGAGACCAGTTCATGTGGTAATTTAAGCAAAATTATATCTTAAATCTCACTCCGTCGCAGGTAAAGGCTAATCGACTTCGGGGCAGTTGATAGCAAACTTTCACTATGGTCTATTTTACTCCTGAATAGTGTAATAGACTGATTTACTTTTACGGCTTAAAAAACTTTTGAAGGTTATTTAAAGTCAAGATATATTTTAGACTGTAAGAATTTTTGGAGATAGTAATGATTTAGTAATACAAGTCCTACTAATTAACAGATAGAGGGGGAGAATAGATAAATTCATACCTTTTCTAAGTGTATTTGCGCCTAAGTGAACGTAAAGAATACGACTGGCATTGAACACCAGTTCCTCGATTACCAATTCCAACTCGTTGTCCATCATACCATCCGCACATCCATGCTTGCATCATCATCATCAATCCTTCGACACCTTCAACCGTTGGAGAAGAAACAGAGTTTAAATTTTCTTCCACATAAATTCTTTCATTGGGATTCAGATAAATTGGTAACATCCAACTCCTCTCCAAGAAGATCATGGAATATGGTGTGGGTCATCATAGAACCACATATTTTGAATTCAGAGTTGTCATTCTTCTAGACCTGTTGCCACCCAACGACGCTCCAGGACGCATTCTGCGCTTGGGGTGAAAAATGAATTCATACTTTCCCATGGGTATTAGCACGTCAAGGAATGTAATGAACATGACTAGAATTCGAACTCTGTTCCTCGATTTCACAATCCGAGCCGCTATTCACTACTCCAAAGTGCTTCCATAACAGCACTTGTCATTCCCAGGAGGTCATCCATCTAAGTACGTTAATTAACTTCGGTGACCGTAAGAGGAGCGCTGATTCGACAGGATATGAGTTGTGTATGTTTAAATCTTAATTTAAACTTCGGCTTAGGGATATTTCTCTAGCGGACAGAGAACTTCCCCATCTTGTGATACAGACTATGCTGACCTAGCGAGACGCACAATATATAACCACTGAAATTCATACTAATTCATTCTCGAGTAATCTTTTAGGCTCGTAGGGTCACCATAGGGGTGTGTCTTGGGTATGATAACCTGACGGGGCTCATTCCTCTTTGGTTTGAATTCGAACTTTTCATTCTCTTAGAGCTGCTGCCAATCAAACTTATAGGACCTATTCTGTCCTGCTATTTTATCTATAGCAGGAGTTAGAAGAATAGATGGATTCTTAACTTTCCGAAGGCTATTTGCATATTAAGAGAATGTAGCGAACTGAACTAGAATTCGAACTCGGCTCTCAGTCTCCGTAATCCGAGCCATTATAGGCTGTCTAAATTGAAATTAGTAGAGGTTTCCTAATTAGCGTCCCTGCGAGGTAAAGAATTCTACGATGACAGCTATTAAATGGAGAGTATGCGAGGATTTGATATTAATCAAGTGTCGGCATTTCTTTTTCAGTATGTGAATTTGCTATCATTCAAAAAAAGAAAAAGAAAAAAGAAATAAATAAACAAATAAATAAAATATTTCCCAGGGGATAGAGGCAATACAAATTAATGAGAAAAACACTGGTCGTGAAATATTAGTCAAACAATATCACCCCTTCCCTAATATCCATTATCATTTATATGCCGTGTTCCATCGGGATGATTGGCGATCATGGTTCTCCACAACTTTCTTCTTTTGTGGCTCTAAACAACGTTTGATATTTTGCCATCCCTGCTTGTCCCTGGTCTACAATTCATTCAGTAGGCTCGATTTTATAAACTGTCCGCTTTTATCATCTACCATCCTACTCGTCCTATGAGTATTAAATTTTCCAAGATGTCCTTCATCGGAATGTCAACGAGAAAGTTGAACTGTCTTTAATCCTAGTGTATTTCAAGTTTCTTTTTTATTCTTTAAAATTTCCTGGTTTGCGGCTATATCACACTGGGACACGACTTACCGAAATTATTACCAAAATTAAGCAACGTTTAGTCTGGTCAGTACGTAGATATGTGACCGCTTGGGAATACCAGGTTCCGTTAATGTGTACAGGGGTGCTATAGATAGTGGCACAGAAATGTTAATCGGAGAGACGAGTTTCAATTACAGTTAGGTCGTGTGGCGGACATGAGACAGAACCTGGGACGAGCACAACTGGTCGCGACTTGCCTTGTCCCCGCCAAAAAAGAGCCCGTATTTGCTTAGCATGTAAAAGCTACTGCAGTTGAAATGGGGAGAAAAAAGCACTTACCGCTCTGCCGTAATCCATCCTCGGCCAGATAACGTAAAAAGAATGAGGGGGGACTGGCATCGCATTTTTTATGCAATAACGATGCAATGCATTATGGGACATGGACGCAATGAATTATGGGATCACATGAAGACGCAAGGGATTATGGGTACATGAACAACTATAAAACAACAACTTTTTTTTTCCGAGTCAAGGGGGAGTTCTTCGAGGGACGTTCACGGCTGACGGCAAGAACGGGCAGTTAGTGTGATTTTGAGACAGAACTCAAGAAGGAACGACTCAAGGTTGAAATACCAGTTGGGAGAGCTTGAATTTACTCGCTGGTTGCTGTTTTCTTCATTCGCCTCAGTTCGTTATATTAAGAGGAAAATATCTTTACATATGGTATGAATCCACCTCTTATTCCACCACCTATAGGTTAATTAGTAATACTTGTTTTACTAAACAGTTATTATCTAAAAAAATCTTAAAACCTAAAATATTCCGAAAGGTATTTTAATATTTTTTAAGTTACAGATCAAATGCAGATGAAATATGGATTATAATCCGACAGGATGATAAAATAAAAGAACGAATGGGAAACGTTTATCAACTTAATACGTTAGAGATTGAGAAATAAACAGGCTAAAAGAAAGAAACTTTAGTATTTCCAATTATGTTTGGGTCAGTTGTTATTAGTCAAACACGTGTCACGTAATAAAACTGTGGATAATACTATGTGTATGTAGGTTGATGAAGATTCTTAGATGTCTAAGTGGGCAACAGATGGTAATATGAATTTTAATTGTGTATCTTCACCTTTGTGCAGTCAGCCAACGCAGTGTAGTGTCATATCATTCTAATTTATAACTAAATATTTTTAAGCATGTATTCTTTATAGTAGAAATAGGATAGCTTCTTTAAGAGTGTTTTCCTTGTATTAGATAGATATTGATATAATGGAATATGCGTACACCGGTGTTCCCCCTCACTGGAATATGATTGGCTGGTGTCCGTCATAAATACCGAGGGACGTGTAGGTGAGTCGAGAGCCTTAGTCTGAGAGCAAAGTCTATAACGACGCCCATTGGACTACGCCATTGATCTTACGCCATCTTACCTGCGACTACGACGCGTACCAGTTGATTACTCCTACTGTATTCTACTTGGTTATAGTAGCCAAAACCACTTACCTACTTCGTTCAAATATATCCCTTTCCGGGACATATCAGATATGTTTTAGATTATTTAAGAATGGATTCAAAGAAAGATGGCGATATAATGTAATGTTTTAGGCGTGAGCTTATAGTTGGTAATACTGTTATTATTACGTATTCAATGTATATCATCCTTAAGGAATTATGTTCTTTTTTTTAATTAGGATGGCATTAGTGAAATCAAATATTTATATTCTTGATTCAAGCGTCATTTTAGGATCAATTCTAATACAGGTTATTCAAGTAAGGTATCCCAATTAATAGTATCATTTCTGAAATAATCTTAGGAATAGGAATTGTCTTGGACTTTTGCCACTACCTCATGTAATTGCCTTCAGTTGCGTTGCTGATTATTTAGTCACCAGTCAGCAAACAGCAGTGATCCATGCCCGCGTTGACGAAGGAAAATAATCATCGCCCTCGTTAGCCCAAGAACAATATCACTTATCAAACAAGTACAGCGCTGATAGTTATGGATTTTGATTCCCGGGAGGACAATTAATGCCGATCCCCCAGGTATTGCTAACAACAAGTAATGGACAACGATAATGCGTGGGTTAATACCACGTTGGCATGACTCTCAATGATATGACTCAACCACCTGCCGGGAACATTGCTTTCACCTCGCTCAGTGTGACTCCGACGTTATGAACATCATTAACTAGTTCTGAAATCCTCCGCGCAAATTGTGGATTTATCGTAAGAAGTATCAGTTTGTGTTTCTTTCTAGAAAATGTTTCGATGTATGTGCGTATGAAGAGAGGATTTAAAGGAAAGAACTGCGTTAAGAGAGAAAAGTGCCACGAAGTTAAAAGTAGCTAGTCTGAATACAATGAAAACTTTATACACACTTTCTCTCTCTCTCTCTCTCTTTCTCTCTCTCTCTCACACACACAAACACACACACACACACACACACATATATATATATATATATATATATTAAAGACATTTTTATGTCTAACGTTCTTTTTTTTTATAGATACAAGTATTTAAGCAAATGCTCTGTTTATAATAAACAGTATTAAATAACATTTACCGGCCTGAATGTCCGAAATTTTCATAGAAAATATTCGTCCTTTGACAGGATTCGAACCTGCATCCTATACGGAACCGTCATTTACGCTGATATAGGATGCAGGTTCGAATCCTGTCAAAGGACGAATATTTCTATGAAAATTTCTCGGACATTCAGGCCGGTAAATGTTATTTAATACTGTTTATTATAAACAGAGCATTTACTTAAATACTTAAATCTATAAAAAAAAAAAAGAACGTTAAACATAAAAATGTCTTTAATAAATAAACTGTCGGACTTTGTCCATTTCTTAATATATATATATATATATATATATATATATATGTGTGTGTGTGTGTGTGTAAGCAAATATATGGATATAGATCCGACAGTATCAAGAAAAACATACGGAAAAAACAAACAAAAACACTAATATGCAATTATGCTGTTTTAATGTTAATATAATGTCAACGTCGGACGTTTCGGTCTAGTAGACCATCTTCAGGATATATTCATAAAACATAATTAACATTAGACTATATTCGATTCAACATGAAAAGACGATGGACATAAGAGTAAGACTAATCAAAACAGACAACTGAAATTTTTCAAGAGCAGCGTTCCGTTTCAATATGATCACGTCGGCGTCACGTGGGCGATGTTGTGAAAACGTATTCCTAAAATAGAGTATTTTGAATGAAAAATGAAAAGAATTTTATTTTAATCTAAAACTTATATGTACGTTTGTCGAGCATTAACCTTGCACTGTGAATACTAGACCTGGCTTCTTTAATATTTCCCAGTTTTCTAGCAAGATTAATGCTTTTAAAAGTGTGAAGATGCAATATTACGAAACAAAAAAACAAAACAAAAACGCAATCAATAAATAAAATAATATATAAGATATATTATCAACTGAAGACAAGGTGCACAATTTTCGTCCGAGTCCAAGAAATTTCCCGATAACACGTAATATTTTCTACGCTAGCCTCTTCTTTATTTTCTCACTGTCTCTCCATAAAGAACGTCAAGGCGTTTCGAGTAATACAGCTGTCCATTCATATCTGCAATCTTTCGATCATTGTTGCTTGATATCTCGCCAGCAAAGCTCTTTCCCGTTTAGGAAGCGTAGTTGATTCCCTGGGGAGCAATCTGGTTTGACTGATATGAGAGAGAAAATTATAATCAGTTACATACAAGTTACTACTAATATCAATGAATAAAGTCAGAATTTGAGAAAAAATATGTGCTATAAATAATAAACTGACCCTTTTAACTGACCCTTTTGACAACTATTAGAATTTGAACGTTCGGGCGCTAATTTCACTCTTGCCGAAACAGAACAGATCGTATTCCTGTGGAAAACATTACGATGCCGAGTGTATTGATTTTTTTTTCTAATGTTATAAGATGGATCGCAAAATTTGATTAAACATTACGTTTACTTAGATGTGGACATGCTTTTTTGGATCGGACTACCGATGTGTTTGTATATGTTTCCGCGGACACATGTATGTGTTTCCGTACTTTTGGTGACAAATTTAGCACTTGCCGAATTCAAAACAGAGACGATCTTTCCGTATAATAAGCACATTGCCATGCCGGGTGTATTAATTTTTTTACAAAAAGTTTATTAAACATTACTTATACTTGTGGAGTAGCTTTTTGGATAGGAGTGTCTGTGTTTGTATACGCGTTTGTGTGGACACATGTATGTGTCTGCCAACTTCGCTGTGTGTGTGGGTGTGTGTGTACGTGATCCCCTTTTACCCCTTGGGTTTTATATGTAGTTGTTGCAATTAGAAATTTGTGCTGTTTGAGTGGGGATAAAATAATTTGATTTGTGGAATTCGGAAGTTGACCGGAAGTGACGGCATTCCAACGTGACTTGATTTCTAAGATTGGCAACCAGAAAACTCAGGGGATTTTTTAAAGAAGATCGGCTAGAATCGTCTTTTGAGTTTAACCGCAGGGAACTGTATACATAGAAATGGTTATATTCACTTGCACGTGTAGATAAGAGTAGTTAGATACAAATACTATACACGTGCATAGAGGCAGTCACTCTTTGTATATACGGGGGTGAAATGCTCTCAAGGATGGATGACATTTCCGTCAATAGTCTTACATTTAAAAAAAAATATATATATATATTAGGCTTGGATCGAGAACTATTTAGCAAACGCCCTAGTGAAACAGAAAACACGGCCTCACGCCACAAAAAGAAAAAAAAAATGATAGTACACTGTGGCTCCAAAAAATGGACAGCATTTCTCAGGCCAATAACTTTGGCAATTCCTGTTGAAATAAACTCAAATTTTCACAGAATATATAGAAATAGATCAAGATTTCATATTTAACGGAAAAGGTTAGTACATGCTTATCTCAGTGAGAATCTGCAGAAATATAGAGCTGACGTTGTGGAGATGTAGACAGTTTTCTGATGAGATGGCCGCCGCTGTCACCACACACGTCTCCATGTGATTTCTTCTTATAGGGATATGTGAAGGGACTGGTCTATGCGCCCCCCTCTTCCTGCTAACATTGATAAACTCAAGTAAACAAGCACTTCCGCACTGTATAAATTTACCGGAGACATGCTACAGAATGTTTGGCAAGAACATAACTACCGACTTGACATGTGCCGTGTCACAGGCGGTGCACATATTGAACACTTATCAAATCGGTCCCCATGATAAACTTACACATGTTCATCACCTAAACTGCTCAATTTCATTGTGCTAGACTTAGTAGTTTCCAAGATAATTGCTTTTAAAATGATGTCAATATATAGGCGAGACCCTGTAGATTATTAGATAAATTTTATTTCACCATAAACCATGACAACGAAAAATGAAAATCCTTTACATTATTCGGACTATTGTCCTCATCTTTGTCGCCATATTTATTACAATGTTTCGGCCGTTGTACGTTCCGGCCTTCTTCAGGTGGTTGAAATGTCGAACTGAACCCTTTATTTCGCTCACTAAGGAAGACTCTTCTAGTTCCACGTGACATGTTTAATGGATGTCAGTTATCAGTTATCTCCTGTTAATTTCCCGCTGAAAGTTCTCCACTGCCTTAACCAGGTATTGAACACACACACTTTGGGTCCTGCCATAACTAATGCATTAGTCATACATAGAAATAAATTCAACCAAAATTTTGATTTTAAAAATGCTACAATCATAAAAAAAGAAAATAACTCACTCAGAAGGAAAATCCTCGAGAGTGCCGCCACTGAATATTATCCAAATATTAATCTACACCCAGGCTTTTTTCCTAATATCACCTTTCCTAACATAATTATTACTCTCACAAACAAACGTACACAACTGCATTAAGAAACCAAAAGAAAATTGTTGAATCCGTCAACACAAAAATAAAAACAATATTTCAACATGTGATAGTAGTTTATGTAATTATCAGTTGACAATGTGTATACTATAGAGTTTTCAAAACTCTTGTAGTTGCTAACGACATTTTGTTTTGTTGTTAATATTTATTTTGTTTTTAATAAATTAATTTCGATTTTGCCTTGAAAAAGTCCACATTGGGCGAAACGCGTCGGCTAAAAATTCACTTTTCCTATCGTCTTTTCCCTTTATACATATTGTCTTTTTCTATAGATTAACTATGAGAAATATTTCATATATCGTTATGCACACTAGAATACATACATACACTTGCATACTTACACTACAGTTTACGCTACACGCTTATTTCTTGTCGCCAGGAGATATGGTAACGGTAGTTATAATATTAGCCGTTTCCTTATAAGGAAACATTCGGTATTTATTGAGCGAGCAGGTTAGAACAACGGTCGGTTGAAATTTATAATATATTTCCCTTAAAACATTTTTTATCAGGAAAATAGGATCCTCAATTCCAGTAGCTCTTTTCTCGATGGGAGTTTACTTCCTAAACTTTTATTTGAAGTATTGTGGAATGTCAACATCTTGATCATGTCACATTGCATGTGATATTCATTTAGATTGTTCGTTTTAGTGAAGGTCCTCTAATGATGCTTGGCTGTAGACTTATGCTATCGGTGAATTAGAGAGAATCGTTTGCCTCTTGAAGAACCATACAAAATGATTTTGATACTTAGAAGCTAATACAGTGACAATAGCAGATCGAATGACATGAATGCGCTGCCTTTTGTTAAAAGACAATAATTTAAAATCAAATGTCACGCTACAACGTAGAATAAACCGCTTAGAAGCTACTATCCAGTACGTTGAGGAAATGTCTACAAGAGACAACAATGTAACTCCCAAAAATCTTATATTTTATTAAATTTAATGTCTTTCTTTCTTTTTATATTTCTTTCCTGATATATACATGGTGCGATGGGAAAATTTCCGCCATTTTATCTTTTTTAATTTCGCGCATGCGCTTTCTTCGTTTTTTTATTTTGTCAACTGCACATTATCGTAGGGTTAGTTGGGCACAGTCCGTGAGAAAAGAAGCACCAAGACGTAATTCACTCTGCCAGAAATTTGGAAACGACATGCTGCACTGGTATTAACGCCGGAAGCTTCAATATGAACATTTAAGAATGTCTAGGTGCCAATTTGAAGACGTTGCAGAGGATTTAGAAAGATTTGGGTGAGTCTAATGGTAATTATGAAGGTACCACAACATGGAAAACTCACTTTGATCGATCTGATAAGAAAAGAACTAATGAATTTTTTGGTGGGGGCTTCAGACACAATACATAGGCTTGCATCAAGTGCCTTGAGGAGGTGGTGCTCTCGTGGGCCAAGAAGATGGCTGCTGGAAGACCCTGTGTCTAGCAACAGGACTCTGCTCCAACCCACACAAGGAGAACTCAGTCATGGCTGTCAGACAATTTCTGCGACCACATCACCCTTTATATCTGGTCATCTAACTCCCCACACAGCAACTCCATTGATTATTATATGTTTGCTGCAAGTGTTGCAGGAGATTTCGCAGTCGTCAGGAGGTCGTATTTAGTATTTCAAGATATTTTCTCGGTAATTTTGGTAAATATATCTGTTAAAATGAGATGTCAGTGATATTACATTTATTTCAGTTATTTAGACGACAATTCATTCGTTGCAGCCTGGATAAGAATATGGTTTTAAGGTATGCTAAATTTATGGGGTTAGTGGTCAGTATCAGTGATAGAGCTTATGCAAACATAAAAATGGACATTGAGGTGAACACCCAAGAGCAACAGTCTATATATATATATATATATATATATATATATATATAATTATCATATTTTTTTAAATATGATTCCTTCGCTACATAACATTTCGATAATTTAGGAACCAGCTATCTTGTAGTTTGCGCGTAAGAAAGATATTTCATGGCGGGACGACAAATCGCTGTAAACTAACTAGACGGTGACCGCCACCATTAGCTTTGAAATAGATACCCCACTCTACCTTGGACTAACCTTTGCGAAGGTGACGAATCTATAGATAAGAATTAACTGTCTGACCACCTAACCAAGATGGTCGGCCCAGCCGTTTCCATAGTAATTAATGTTGCAATGGACCATACTTATAAACACGCACAAACCACAAGATAGCTTATTCCTAAATTTTCGCTTGAGGATGAAATGGGACACAACACCTTAATTCAACTTAAGTTTAATAATTATATTGATGGTTTTGGCTCTCGTTTTTGAAACATG
>CAHIKZ030004400.1:1922500-1962500 GCA_903632075.3 Acanthosepion pharaonis
TTGGGAGATATTATTTTTCACACATAATTGCCATGACTTAAATAACATGATCCAACAGAGAAATAAATAAAATTTCACAAATAACACTGATTTATTTACTGCTGACTTTGATCCGTCTTAATGAAACACACTTTATATACACACACAAAATTTTTAGCGGTAAAATGAACTCAAATTTAAATGTACATAAATAATAATTTTAATATCTCACTAGTTTGTATTATATCTAAATATAATTATTTATGGGTATATAAATGTATCTTTAAACTTACTTATAAAAGTTGCGATTCGTAAATTATCGCCATTTTATGTTTTAATTTCGCGCATGCGTATTGTTTGTTTTTGATCTTGTCGACTGCACAGTATAGTACTGTCACTTGGGCACTGTCTGTGAGACAAAGAGCACCATAACGCAATTCGCTGCGCCAGAAATTTGATAACTGGTATGCTGTGCTGCTTGGCGTTCGCGCCGGAATCTCAAATACGAACCTTTCAGAGTGTTTGGATGCCAATCTGAGGATTCGGAAAGAGTTGCATGATATATCCGGTCAACATCATAGTGTTTACCGCGATCATTAGTGATGGCGATGTTATATCTCCATTCATCTTCCCACAGGGCCTCAGATAAAACACCGATGCATACATCAAGTGCCTTGAGGAGGGATTGCTGCTCTAGGTCAAGAGGGTGGCTGCTGGAATACCATATATCTGGCAACAGAACTCTGTTCCATGTCACTCCGCCAGGAGAACCCAGTCATCGTTATCAGACAATTTCTGAATCACACCATACCTTACAACTCCCTAGACTGCAACCCCCTTGATTATTATGTGTGGGGCTCAGTTGAGCGAGAAACCAACAAATCTCCTCGTAACACCAAAGATGAACTGAAGGCAAGGATTATGACATAATTCACCGCCAAGAAGAGATGCAGGACATTCCGAAGTCATCTGGAGGCCGTAGTTGAAGCCAATGGAGATTTTATTGAATAAATTTACACTTTAGTATTTTAAGATATTTTTGAGTAATTCTGGTAAATATATCTGACAAAATGCGGCATTAATATTATTTTCATTTTTGCGTAATTTAGACGACAATTTATCCATCTGTATAAGTTTATTTGTGGTGAAAACTGAAATAAATTATCTGATAAAATTAAATGTCTGTCTATAATTCTGAGATAAAATATTCTAACTATTTACCCTATTTAAATTGTTCGGGGTGTTGTGTTCATCTTTATTTTCACATTTACAATTTTTCTGCCGTTGTACGCTCCGGCCTTCTTCGGATAATATTTGTTGGAATTACGAATACAGTATAGTCATTCTGTATGTTGGCTATTTCTGAAGATTGTTTCGCTGGCGTTTGTGTAACGTTCTCCCCATGTTTATTTCCTGAAATGGGCTAACATATAACCGTCACCTTTCCGTGTCACTCAGTGAAGTCATTGAGAAGCATGCAAAAACGTCATTCAACCAATTTTCAGAAACACCAGTATAATCATTGATGATGCTGGATTTGGTTCGAAATTCAAAGAAATATCACCCAACAAGGCGCACAAGTACTGAAACGTTGTTCAACAGTTAAAACAATATAAACAATGTAAAATATGTATAGAAATATATTTTGAATGTAACATAATAGTAACCAATATATATATATATATATATATATATATATATATATATATATATATATATATATATATAGGTCTTTTCATAAGTCCATTTCTATCTACCTATGTCTTTTCATAAATCTATCTATCTATTTTTTGTCTGTCAGTATCGTTTTATAAGGCTGTTTCTATCTATCTATCTATCTATCTATCTATCTATCTATCTATCCCAGTCTGTTCTTAAGTGTGTTTCTATCAGAGAAAATACACTACATCATATATTAGATAGGTAATATTTTACTCTTTACGAAATATTACTTTCACCTATTTAATAGTATCTGATTCATCTATCTAAATTGTCGCTAGTAACGCACACACACACACACACACACACACACACACATATATATATATATATTTAAAAGAAAAACAGACCACTTTAAGATACCATTATAATAATTTATTTCACCAGAGCCCTTTTAAAGGACGCCGGATCATCAGATAGCACTTCCCAAAAAAAACATTAAATATTAGCTCTGGATTTACCTTGAGCTCTCCGGATTTCATCCTCCTTGGGATTACCCATACGGATTACCAAGTTCTTCATAACTTTATATATATATATATATATATATATATATATATATATATATATATATATATATATAGAGAGAGAGAGAGAGAGAGAGGAGAGAGAGAGAGATACTGCATTTCAAACTATTAAGGAGGTGACACTTTTCCATCGTATCGAAATAATGGTAAGAATTTAACGAAATTATCAGTGAATGATGACAACATCTATATACACCTACTCATAAAAATTGTAAGGTTCTAGAAAAAGGAACAGAAGTTACACTCATTTACCTAATTTAATTCAGTTATTATTGTGTCAAATTATTACCGAGATGTAAAAAAAATCCCTGGAAAAAAAAGAAAATAACACTAACAGTTTCATTTACAGATTTTTATGGATACATACAGTAACTAAGATGAAATTACATAGAAATAAAGAAGTATACAGAGTTCAAAAATGATAGTGGACTTGATTAATATGAGATATGTGATCTTTTTTTTTCATCACTTGAAAAAGGCGCTGGTTCATCGAACCTGTCAATTTCTGGATCTCCTCTGATGTTATTTCACGTGATGCGTTCACTATTTCCTGGCATAAGCCATCTTTGCTTCTAAATTGGCGGCCATTCTCATAAGCACGTCGCTTCAGAATGCCCCACAAATGTTCAATTAGGTTTGAAGAATTGACCGGGTTGTTCATCTTCCAAGGTCCAGAGAAGCCTAATTTCTGCAGGTACTGCATATTTTTATGCGCTGAATGAGAAGGAGAATTATCTTGCAAAAATACGATGATTCTCCGAAAGATGATTCTTTGATTTTTTTTAGCCAGGATTCCACGTGCTCTCTGAGGAAGTCTGTATAAGCATCTGCGGTTATTTTGTACCGTCAGCCGCTCTCCACAGACCAACCATGAAAACTTCAATAATACCAGCCCAAATCATAATACCTCCTTCTCATTTTTGGCGTGTCAAGCGTTGATGAAGATCTCGTCCATTTATGACTGAACCTTTTCTTCAACTATCAGGCCATCAAGTGTTGTACGACTTTCATCTGTGAACAGAACATTCGAGAAATCGACCTTCATTCATAGGCACTTTTCTCAATCGAGGCTTTGTCACTGATCCCCGGACCATTTTCAGAAGACGATAGTGAGTACTTCTGGACACTGATGCATCACTAATGCTGATGAGAATGGCCGCCAATTTAGAATCAAGGATAACTTATGCCAGAAAAGTGCTCCACTAGTCAGGCCTGGGTTATTTACGTTTCATGTTTCATAAGTGACAAATAAAGTCGGTAAACAACAATCGGTGAATTTTATGGGCCCTCTTACGTATCTTCGTAGGAGCAGCAACAAATCTTTTTCACACGTTGGTGAGATATCTTCCAATTATTTTGGATATTTCTAATGTAGATTTGCGTTTGGAAAGTTCAGATGTTACAATAGCTTTCTCAGAAGGGATCAAGTCACATTTGCGATCCATAATTGCACGATTATAATGACACTCGTATATAGTCTGGAACACTTCTGTATAGTGTTAATATTGCAAATGGCCAAAATGTGCGTTCTGTTGCGCAGAACAATGAAGTTTTATACAGTCTGCGCATATACCTATTAACATGAAATTGCGAAAATTTCGTTTAATACCGACTGGTACAGTTTGGACAAAATGAAAAATATAAACTTGGCAATACTTTTGAAACGGATTGTGTATATATATATATATATATATATATATATATATATATATATATATATATATATATATACGCTCACTTTATGATATATATATATATATATATATATATATATATATATATATATATATATATATACGCTTTATTAAAGACAAGGTACTGCGATTTTTATTTAATTTTCTCGTGTTCGAACAAGTGTTTTCTTTCTAGACACAGAGTATTCTGTAATTCCGAGCGCTTTCGGCTATACATTTAGCCATTATCAAGGATGATTTTATTTTGACTTTTTAACTAGATGAGTGGTATTGTATATGTAGAGTTGTAGGCATTTTTTTCATTTACGAACCCAGCATATTGTGGTTGTGTTTGTTTTTAATATTATTGAGTGTTAGCTTTTTTTTTATTATTATTCTTAAGGCTTCCATTATTTTTAACATTTATTTACATGTAGATGAGGTTCTTATGCATGTATTTTCTACTAGTATTTTTCGTATGGAATCTCGTAAGTTTGTATGTGTGTTTAAATGGGTTCTAATCAAGCTGAGTTTGGACAAGTGTAACGTAAGTGGTTGAGATAGGCATGTAGTTATGTGACCAATGTAATTATTTATGAATTCGGTTTAATCAGTAACACAAGAGATATATAAACTCGTAAATAAAGTTCTTTCTTTGTAGTTTTGATTTTGCAGGTATGTTGTTTTTTTTTTAGGATAAGGGTAGCCGATTTATATATTTTGGGGTAGTGGCTTGATGGATGGATTATTTGTGTAAACTGAGTTGAGGGTAATGTCAATCGTTTTATCGATGCGGATGTTTGTGAATAAATTTTCAACATCGAGTGACGTTAACATACATTGCGTTGGTTTTGTACATTTTAGAATTTGGAGAAAAAATAACGAGAAAAAAACTCGACACACAATGACTAACTACTAATAGGAACACAATGTACTGACGGTATCTGGAAAAATAAAACATTCCTATAACTCTAGATACACACACAACCCATACATTCAGGTAAAATGTAAAAATGAAATTATCTTTGATTATGTCTACAGTATAGATGAAATCGTTCAAAATTACAGAACATTTGTAGTTTCTACTCACTCTTAATCACATTACCTTGTCTGTCGTCTTTAATGAAACATGTATAAATGAGGGAATTAAATGCACTAAATGCATATATATATATATATATATATATATATATATATATATATATAAATTTAGGCAGAAATATATATATATATATATATATATATATATATATATATATCCTCATATATATATATATATATATATATATATATATGTGTGTGTGTGTGTGTGTGTGTGTGTGTGTGTGTGTAAAAGGAGTGCAGGTATGTAGAAAATAATAAAAAGAACACGTTGGGTAAATAATCTTTTCTTTAGTATTTTTGTTTTTATTTAAAAAAAAACAGTGCTCTCTACAGAACATTAGCTTGACCTCTCCCTGAAGGTGACTGATATGGGGATAAAATGGTCGCACCAGCCGTTTCCATAGTAACGAATGAACACGCTTATAATGATACGTAAATTTCAAAAACCAATTATCCCTGAATTTTCGATTGAGGATGAAACAGGACTTGTTCAAATTCATTTTAATAATTATATCGATGGTTTCGGCTCTCGTTTTTGAAACATGAGAACACTTATGTAGCGAAGGAATCATATTTTAAAAAAAATAATTATAATACATATACATACATACATATATACATATATATATATATATATATATATATATATATATATATATATATATATATATATATATATATTAATGGGGTTTTATTTTTTAATCAGACATATTTCTTATTTCTTCAAATTTTATTTTTCGAAGATATCCATATTTGAGTAGACGTCCGTTTATTTTAAACAGTGTTTATTTCGTCAAAAGGCCAGCGTATCCGAGACAACTTAATAAAGACAGTGATCCCTCTGTCTGGACACGAACCCTCTTGCCCTTCTGCTGGAAGTACTCACCTTCTTTTCTAAGTTTTTTCGAGTACACAGGCCGGTAAACGAAATAACGACTGATTTAAATAAACGGAGATTCTACTTGAAAACGATTATCCACTAAAAATAACATTTGAATTAATATATAGAGAGAGATAGTGGCAAAGGTTGGTCATAGGAATCAACATTGCAGGGCGATTACTAGTTTTAATCGCTTCGCTCTGTTTTCCAGATCGCATTCAAGCATGTAACTTATTGTTTGTTCTTTCTGAAACATTCTAAATATCTTTATGCGTACCACCACAATGTTAAAATTCAGCGTTTTCATTTCTTGTATAACTGTCGATATTGTTGCAGTGTTCATGATCAGGTTTCTATCGTGATTTTGCTACAGGAAGTCAATGGATGATCGCCACTAGACACCCATTCCAAGGGTGTCCTTATACGGATAAAGAATAGCTCCATATGTTTTTTTTAAATTACAGCGATTTTTCTATAGTGAAGTGGATCCCCGTTGATTTTCAAGTCCTGGGTATGATGATGAACTACAACCGGTAGCAAGGAATGGATGTTTTGAGGAGCGTGTAACTACCTCTTAATTGCTGTTGTTCCCAGTTCTACCATAACCCGGGGACGTAGCACCTGTTAGGATCCCAGATTTCGGCAAATAGTGAACCCCTTTAAACAAAAACAAAACACTATGAAAGTATAAGAATACATTTGCACAGTAAAATTACCAACGATGAATTTTTAAAGCAAAATTACCAGCAATACATTTTTTAGCAGAATTACCAAGAATATATTTTATCTCTAGCTGAAGGCATGCACTGGCGTTCAAAATGTATTTAATTGAAACCATATAATTGTTTTAATTATATTTAAATTGTGGCATTAAATAATCCATAGAGATTTTTTTATGCTGCTCAAAAAATCAGCTAAAACGAACCGTTGATTATCCACGTCATTATTACAAAGGAGCGACGTGTAAATGACTGTCGTTAACTATTTGAGTTCATCCAACCTTATATAACAAAACATCCAACCTTATATAACAAACATGCATATAACAAACTTTGATATTTGAATTAGTGTTTTTATATGACTAAGCCTAGTGTCGGAGAGTCGTTCGATCTCTTCTTAAGTTTTTAGCGTTCACTTACGCGCAAATACCCACTGGGAAAGATATGTGTGACATTGGCTGTTCCAGGGTCCTATCCTGGTCACGGCACCAACTGTGACGTCCCTCAACACAGCCTTCTCTCTTCCTCGCTGCTTCGTTCGGGTGTTGCCGCCCCAAACGTGACGTCCGCCTGTCTGCGTCAGTCGTGTTGTCCCGTCTTGTGACGATCAACTGGCTTGGTATTGGTCGCGGCACCCAAATGTAACGTTCTAACCTTTTGGTGATTCGGAAGGGAATCTGTTCAGATCCGATATCAGCCTCGTCGTTCCCAACTCGCTTCCAACGTCTGGTTACCAAAGTAAATGCGTTGATCTCTAGTCCACCTACCCACGTTGTGAATTGATCTTAGGCAGACGAAATCAATCAGTCGTTGGGGCCGTAATGCAAATTGAGTTCAAACGAGGGTGGTATCACACAAATATGCATAAAAGAAAATAAAATGATAACTCAAAAGTTCAAGGTATCAAAAAAAGGATAACAATACTTTATATCTGGTTGCTGGATACATAGGTCTGCGTCTATCTCCCGACCCGCTATATGGATTGTTTTTGTTAGGTGAGTTTTAACATCTTAAGTTGTCTGTTCTTTAAGAAATTGGTTCTTGGTGTGTCTTCAGGCGATAGTCGAAAAACGTATTTTGGTGGTATGGATCTAAGTCGCTCTTCAAAATAAATTGTTCTTGGATTGAAGATGAGTTGCGCGAATCTTAGTCAGCTGATGCGAGGCCCGCTTCAACTGAGCACTATGGATTGAACTCCTCTGAACTCTGGATTGAACTCAACTGATTTTTGCTCGCTGCGACCTTGCTTATATGGACGCCGACCCAAACCGGGGTGGGTTTGTCGGGGTTGGAGGTTCCTCGATAATTCTATATCCATATCCACTTCTTTTATTTTTGGTTAAGAATTTTCCACTCCTTTCCATTTTTGGAAGTCTTCTATTACACCCACCTTCTCTTATTCTCATATGGATATCTCACCATATTTCAGAGGGGCGTCACGGGTCCCCCCACTTCTTCGTACCAACTTCTCATACCTATCCTCTAAATGGGCGGCGGCGGCTTTCCATCCTTGCGTCACGTGATCACATCCGCCTGGCCCTCGTTATTATTCGGCCAATAGCGTCCAGCCGGGTGGGTGTGATCCGGCTGGCTTTGTTTTATGAAAAAAAAATATCTTGCTCAAAAAAAATTATCTTTTTCTTTTCCTTTTCTTTCCTTAATCGCAGCTCTCATCCCCCAATGTCACCTGGGATCTATCAATTATCAAGTGGGGTAGTCGTCTAGCGAAACACAGTCGACCGTCGTCTCGAAAAAACAGTTCCATTGTCCTAGCCGTATTTACATTCTTGGTGCCAATTTCTGATAACATAGTTTTATTATCACAACCGAATTCTAACACCCATAGATGTCTTGTCAAAACGGCCAAGACGTGACCCAGGGTTGTCTTCGTGTGCGGTTAGCAGACGACCTATTAAATACTTTCCCGACAATATTGTTTGCCCCCTCTGACACAGTTAATTTTTCTTATCTATCCAAAGCTCTCTATTCATCTGTTCTTTGTAAGACAGTTCTACGACACTGGTGGTCAAAATGTTCACCATCTTTTCCATTATCAAAATAACATTGTCGAATTGCCTCGGAGTTTTAGCTAGCCGGCCTGTGGTTTGTTAGATGTTCGCCAGCATTAAGTGGCTGTTATCTATCCCCGATAACACAAGTCCGCCACCAGAACATAGTCGATTTTCTTATCCATTTAGAATTTTTCTGCAATGGTAATGAAACCTTTCACCATCTGCTACTTATCAAAATAACATTGTCAATGTCCCCGGTCGTGGGTGGCTTCTTTTATCATCTAAGCTTAAGTCTCGCCTCTCTTTTTCCTTTCTTTTTTTTTCCTTTTTTCTTTTTGTACCCTTAAATGATGTCACATATGGATATATCTCTTCTTCTCTTAGCTATGAATAAAATAGGGCGGACAGGGTCCTGTAGCTTTGTTTGACAACCAGTTTAACACAGAAAGAAATGGCAGCCTACTGCAAGAGGATCTTCTTCCTAGTTAGTCATGAATCGAAAGAGACATGATCGCTTAAACGAATGTTACTTAACCGACTGAAGCGAGATGAGATATTGGCATCAAGGTTCGTAGGTTAGAGTTCAGTGTCAGCAAAAGTGACTGCCTTTTCCTTCCGACTAATTTATTCTTAAATGATGTGCTGAGAGGTGTAGTGGATAACGGCTCGGAATGAGAAATCGCAGAGCCGAGTTCGAAATCCATTCTCGTCTGTTTTATTCATTTACGCGTAAATGCCCTTGGGAAAGATATAAATCCATCTCTTCTCCCTCCAGCTATGAGTTAAATAGCAGGACAGATAATAATATATAACTTTGGCTGACAACTAGTCTACCGCAGGAAGAAATGGCAAGCTACTGGTCAGTCATTAATCGAAAGAGGCGTGTTCGCCGAAGACTATCATGTATGGCACTTATACCTGACTGATTTTATATTTAATTGCAATTATTTTCAAACTTATAAAATGTGTTTGAAGATTAATTGATCATCTCAAGCCTGAATTATATATATTAATTTATATTCATATAAGCGTTATGACTCCCTGATAATTACAGGATTCTTTGTACGCAAGGTTTCGCTGTTATTGGTTTCTATATCAAGTAGTAGATATTTTACAGGATAGAGCTGCTAGCCTCACGCCCAACAGGATTTGAATTCAGTTTTCACCTTCCGCTGTACTGGTTTCTCCTTTGTATTTCTTACCACAGCTGCACGAGATAGCATACACACAGTCCTTAAATATGTCTTCTTCTATGGGGGGGGTCTTACTCGGAAGAGGTGTCTGCGAAGTGTTGAACCAATTTTGAAGTTTGTCTTGATGTTATATGGACAGATACTTTGTATTTTCTCCTGTAATCCTTCACGTAGGGTAGGCAGCCTGAAGCTTTTTTCTGGGTGTTGTTATCCTCTTGTACCGGTCTATCCCAGTTTGTTTGGAGACGCTGCCATATACGCGGGGTATTTGTTACTTTGTAGGGTACTGCCTATTCTGAACATTTCTTGTTCATATTTTTCTGGGTCGCCACTTATGACTTCTGCATGATGTTCTAAGCAGCGGACAATCCCTTTCTTTACAAACTATGTATGGTGATAGTTGAAGTTGAGTTATTGACCGGTGAATTTAGGCTTGCGGTATACGGATGTCTTGAACCCCTGCTCTGTTCGAGATATTAGTACATCAAGGAAGGCGACTATGTTGCGTTTTCACGCTCCATTGTGAACTTTCTCAATGATCTTACTGAGTTCACGTGGTCCAGTATTATCCAGACGTCTTCCTGGTGTAACCAGAGGATGAAGGTGCCATCTACATATCTCAGACATAGGTCTGGCTTTAGTGGTGTTAATTTTAATGCCATTTCCTCAAGTATTTCATGTATAGGTTTCTCATTATTGGTTATAATGGTGAGCCCATTGCTAAGCCCTCATCCTGTCGATATATCTCTGATCCCTCACCCCAGAGAATTACGCAATAAATTTACATGTACTGGGTTTTGTGATGCTTTCATCATCTTTCAACTTCTACTATTTGTGATATACTAATTTTTCGCTGGCTTGGACTCAGATGGATAACGTCTATTCTTGGCAGCTAAATGCCTTGTCACCGATAGAACCGTTTTCCTTGCTCTGAAAACTCTCAGGATTTATTCAAGATTAAATTGGACACCGTGTTTTCTAATAATTTTAGAACTCAAAAAAGTTTATGCTTGCTTAACTACAATTAATACGATCTACAAGTAAATATATGTATATTGAGAAAACACTGGTATCTACTACAAAAAGTATAACGACTAAAACAAATGTTTATAGCAATACGAAATACTACTGAATAAGAAAGTAAAATCAATGATAATATATAACGTCATCCACAGACAGACTGTTTCGCAGCTCATTAGTGCGGCTAGACATCCGGTTGCCTCTAGCTAGGATCGAAACCCGACTGAATTGGTGTCAATCGGAGATTCTAACCATTAAGCCGTCGGCGCACGGTAGGGACGAACATGGATTTTTTTAGCGTATTTATTTTTAGAAACAGTGACCGACAGTGACTCAATTCGCATCTGCGAAGAGTCTCGCTATATAGCTATAATAGTCACTCTTTACCACCCCACACCTCGTCCCCAGAGAGCTCAACTGAAATTGATATTTCAGGAGCCAATATAATGTGTGTGTGTGTGTGTGTGTGTGTGTGTGTGTGTGTGTGTGTGTGTGTGTGTGTGTGTGTGTGTGTCCGGCCCCATGCTTTCCAGTCAAATGTAATCAGGAAAAGATTAAATGCAATATCAATCGCTATCTATTCTTTCATCTTCCCACTCATTATTAACGGTTCTGTTTCTCATTCTTCCCAGTAATCCCTTGTGCCTTCGTGACTTTACTGTTTTGCATGAGGTGAAACTGATTAATATATATATATATATATATATATACATATATGAATAAATGCAAAGTTTTCCTTTTGTCTTTATTCATAATATTCATTTACAGATATATTTCTAGTTATAAGAAAAGAACGATAGATAGATAGGCAGACAGATAGATACATAGATAGATAGATAGATAGAAAGAAAGAAAGAAAAAAGAAAGAAAGAAAGAATGAAAGAAAGAACATACATACATATTCGCTAATGACTTCACGCATATTCGCTAATATTCGCTGTATATTCATAGGTAATTAACGCCTTTCTCCATCGATCCGGTCTCCGTAGCCAAAATTGTTAAATGAAGATACCATTCGGCTATGGAAACCATTTCCATGCTGGGAAAGGTGAGACAGGTTCGATTCCTCGTGGAGGAACACAATTCCTTTAGTAAAACTTCCCAATTTAAGCCGGTTGTTATTACTAAAACTGTTTAAGAATATAGAAAAAAAAAACCAACAATATACAGACATACCCAATAAAAATAACATTTATTCCGTATATACTTGTGTATAAGCGATTTCATGTGCGAGGGTCGGATAAAAAGTTCATCACCTGGCTATGAAGGTTGCAAAATAATGCATTAATTTCAACTCTTCTTATTAATAACTGCATTTTTTCCTTCCAGAATGTATGGCATATTTCATATGACCTATGATTTCATTTGCCTGAATTTTAACCGCTCCAGAAAAGATTATCTTTGTATACCGTAACTGGTCAACGGAAATTTATGATTTTTAAAGTCTTCACAAAAATTACCAGCGTATAATGCGAGCCACTATTTTTTAAAATTTTTGTAATCTTGTTATATAAATTATATAAATTTATCGTAATTTAAATAACTGATCCAAGTGCGACTTTTGGATAATAAGTGCGACATTACTGTAATTATTGAAAAATATAGTTCATGCCACTTTGACAGAAAATTTACCAGTAAAAAATTCGTTCATCACCATATATGGATATGAACGCACAACTTTTAAAAATTTAAAATCAAACTCAGCGTTGCTACTGCGCGCTCCAAAAAAAAATAACTCATTTCCAATAGCATTTTCGGATACAACAATACATATATTTTCGTTGTCCTCTTATTACTAAGAGAAAAAACAAGAACAACATCTATTCTATACCTGAAGATGTCTGTAGGAACAGACGAAAGCTTGTAGTAAAAATAAGAACTAATACGGCAGAAATTTATATAAACAAGGATCATTTCATTCATAACGGATTCGAAGGTTTTTGTATATCATTTGAATTGTTTGCGATGATGGATTTCTCGCCAATTAAATCATTAACTTTTCATTAGTTTTTGTGTGAATAATTCATGAATATATATACATATATATATATATATATATATATATATATATATATTTCAATAATAGTGCAATTAATTTACAAATTCATTTTTCGGATTACAATACATCTATTTTCGTTGTCCTCTTATTACTGAGAGTAAAAACAAGAACAAAATCTATCCCATACCTGAGGATGTCTGTAGGAACAGACGAAAACTTGTAAAAATAATAAGAACTTATGCAACTGAAATTTATAAAACAAGGATCTTTTCATGCATAAACAGGTTCAGGGTTTTTTATATTATTTGAATTGTTCGCGAAGATGGATTTCTCGCCAATTAAATCATTAAACTTTGTATTTGTTTTTTGTATGAATAATTCATGAAATATATATATATATATATATATATATATATATAATCATTTATTATAAAGATGTTACATAAGGACAAACAAGTACTCATGACAAAGATGCATCTTTGTTTCGCTTATTATTTTTTCTTTTCCTTTTATGGTTTTCTGCTTATGTTTTTATAAAAATAATAATGAAAAAAAAAAAGAACATGATGTTTCATAAGTTGCATTTTTACATAGAATCGTTTATAACCATGTTTGTTCTTCATCGGTCGAGATGCGTTCGCATCGAAACAAAAATGCATCTTTGCTGTGAGTACTTGTTTGTCCGTATCTAACATTTTTATGATAAATAACTTTTGCTCTACTCTTGGCATTGAACCCTCTTTTAAATTAATGCTGTGAACGTTTGAATTTATATTATTTTCGTTCTCGTTACATTTAAATATATAATAATATGAAATATAGATATTATAATAATATATGATGTTACATTATATATTATAATATTATTGTTATGGGAACTTGCCTATAACGATAATGGACTCTTCCTGACACTATAAATACTGCGCCTCTCAAGAGGTATAATGAATGAATGGTGTAACGAGTCGAGACAATATTAGTTCACTCTAAACCAGACGGACAGTCATTTCTAAGACCCTCAACTTCTTGTACTATATTTCTGTTGTAATATATCTTTGTTATTCTACTCTTGTGTTCGTGTTGTTCTTCCTTGGTTCTAACCTTGGACCATAACTCTGGTGCGAGGATATTGGACCATAACTCTGGTGCGAGGATATTGGACCATAACAATTATATATTATAATAAATTAAAAGTATATCAAATATAATATTTTTACATTGTTTAGACTGTTATTTTCATCTTTATTGCTATATTCCCGACGTTCCGGCCATTGTACGTTCCGGTCATCTTCAGGTGTTTGGCATTTCGAACTGAAACTTTTACTTCTTCCAGCGAGGTAGATGTTTCTAGTTTCACGTTCGGACAACAACGCAAATAATGTAAACAATTATAATGCTTAATCTCAGATATGTAGACAGAGATATATAATAAATAAACGGTGTTCCAATAATTTGGATCGATTTTAAATGTGAAATGAATTTTTAGCGTCTAATGATTTTTTACATTTGGCCGATATTATTTTTCAAACATAATTGCTATGACTTAAATAACATGATCGAATAGAGAAATAAATAAATTTTCACCAATAACACTGATTTATTTACTGCTGATTTTGATCCGTCTTAATGAAACACACTTATTTATAATCCGTCTTATTGAAACACCCTTTGTAATGATAACTAAACTTAATGATAATAGTAATAAATATAATAACTATTATTGAATATAATGATAAATAAATATAATACGATATATACGCTAGTAATAAAGATATAAATATATATATATATAGTAGCAATAAATATATAATGATTCTAAAATCCATTAAAAAATACATATATATCTGTGCGTACGCATGTTTTTGAAAGTCTACATATACACATGCATGATTATATGTGTGTGTAATTATATGTGTTAAAATACAGCTACAGCCCACTGTATTCTCGATGCAAACTGTGAAATGTGTAAATAAAGCTAATATGTCTCGAATAAAAAATAATATTATTTCTAAGAATCAATTTATTTCCGATAAGCTTGTTTCAGTCAACAGCTATCTACCGCAAGATTTTAGAGTTAAATAAATATATAGGTCATTCAGCTGAACCAATCAGTTCCATGGGTGTTAATTTACACGGTTTAAATGATGACGCCTACGAATGAATGTTAGAATCTCATTACAGGTTTTGTGTTACGCCATTAGACCAAATTGACGGCACCATAACGAGGCTCCTAAGGCGGTAAGCAATACAAAACTGTTCATGTTATGGGTCAGCACATCATGGCTTCTCTATTATAGGAGCTGTTCTATTAAAAGAAATTTAGAAGAAAGAAAGTTTGGTAGTAAAGAGCTAAGATATAAAGAAATTTGATATGGTTACCAAATGGCAGGAATGGATAAATTTGTGAGAAACTTTAGAAATTCAACTAAGACCAGCTTACACGGTTTACAACGATGTCGTCCCTGAACTAAATCGCCAACTGAAAATCAGGCCACACTTTGCCAGTCCTTAAGATACCAATTAGTGACGTCAAAAGCTCACGTAGAGGGCCGTGTTTAGTATCGGTGCGTTGGCTGTTGCATCCGGGAAATTCTGCTTGCACATCCAATACAAAACTGACCGGATAGACATGTTTTCTAGTAACTCCTGTACTGCAATTTGTTGCATTGACGTTTGTTTGTCGCCGCAGACAACGCTCACCAGACACTTCTGTACATGTTCATTAGGGCCGGCTCTATATGTAGTACATTGTTGTTACTGAGCTCAAATAACGTAACGAACACACACACACACAGACACACACAGACACACACACACAGACACACAAACACACATTGTTCACCACTGCTGTGAACAGGTATTGAAATATGTTGGCTGATTGGGAAGTAAAGGCGAGAAGAATAAAAGAGAAACAGAGGCAAAAACTAAAATGGATAGCACATGTAACTGGAAGAGAAAATAATAACATAATAATTTGTTGATATTCTACACCACTTCAAATAAAACTTGTGTTTTTTTATTACAAGGAGCGGGGCGAAGATTTGATCCTTGCCGGAGAGGACATTTTGTTTGTTAAGAATTCCTCCAATAGATAGACTTAATAAACACTGTTTAAAATAAAAATGGCGTCTTTGTTTTAAATATGATTATCCACCATGTTAACGTTTAACGTTCCACACACCCACATATAAACTACAAACTCATTGTTCATAATTTAACGTTGTGCCAGTTTAATTTAATTCATTATAGACTTAATCCCTTCCTGTAATTAAAGAATAAGTCCCCATTCATTTACCAGTTTAATGGTGCTGGTCTCCTTATAGCACGAGGCAGACAATAATGTCTTTTTTTTCTGTAGCGGAATATCAGCGTCTATAGGTTATTTAATGTTGAAATTTAAATATTTTTTACGCAATTTTATCTAGACAATAATGTTGTTACTGATACAAGAGGTAGAGTCATACCTTTCCAAAGGGTATTTTGTGTGTATATATATATATATATATATATATATATATATATATATATATATATATATATATATATTCAAGCGGAATTGGAACCCGGTTAACAATTCGAGTCATTACGCATTATACCAACCACCGGCACATCTTACATCAAATTTTGCAGCACCTGATATTTTGAAATGGTCACCCACCTAGATAGTGACCAAGCTCGACGTTTCTTAACTTCAGTGATCGAACGGGAACCTGTGTTTCAAGCCTCAGACAATAATGTACTGAATAATTAGCGATGCAGCAATGCATTGATTTTTATTGGCAAGGTTTATTCCAATGATTTGTTGTATTAAGTATTCAATGCTATAATCAGCTGTCAAACGATATCTTATTCAATGTTCGAATTTTTCCAATTTTCGCTATACACAGGTCATTAAGGTCGTTATATCAAAAGCAGATAATGAATCCGTTCCATCCCATGTCGCACAAGAGCTTTTGATTTTTGACATTCTGTCCTTTTGAGAATGCTATTTAGTATTGTTTATATTTAAATCTCTTTAGTGAGGTTGCTTTATCATTATTCAGTTTTAATGAGGGAAAACTAATTTAAATATCTTTAAAGAAATCGATTTTGCCTATTACATCAGCAAACTCAGTACGAACTATTCTTTATGCATTCATATATATATATATATATATATATATATATATATATATATATATATATACTAGTGATAATCTTATAAATATAAGAAATTATTATACTCGTCCGGAGAACCTTCTGTCTTGATTTGCAAATAACCAAGCCAATATTTAAAGGGAAAAAGATACAAAAAAAAAGAACAAAAGAACAACAAAAAAAAACCCGACACGTGTAAGTATAAAAACTACATAAAGTGCTTGATATGCTAAGTAGAGAAATCCCTAATTAAACCTAAAAAGACAGACAATCCTACCAAGGTTTCATCCGCGTAAGTGAAACCTTGGTAGGTTTGTTCAACTCTTTAGGTTTTTATATATATATATATATATATATATATATATATATATATATATATATATATATATATATATTCTTTATGCATTCCGCTGGCGTATTTCGTATAGAGAAAATGTTAAAATTACCTTCCTTTCTGCCTTTGCGACGATGGCCTAGAGGTAAGATATCTGACTGACGTGAAATCAGTGGGTTTTGATCCCGGCTTGTGGCAATCTAGCCACACTGAGGGAGCTGTATGTAGATGACTATATATATATATATATATATATATATATATATATATATATATATATATATATATATATATATATATAATTGTGTATTTTCTAATACAGGTAAGACGAACTAGAACCTACTCAACTGTATGTATCATGTATATATATATAATTGTGTATTTGTCCAGCAATCCATCTTTTATACAAGTTTCATTAAAAACGGCTGCCAAGGTACAGTGGTTACATTTTTTTAATTTATTTTTTCTTGCATTGTCATATTTTCCTTCTTTTCTGTACATAAAAATTGGTTGAAATTATCCGAATGTTTTGTATGTCCGAGCGCTTTCGGCTACTCATTTAGCTAGGCTCAAGGGTGATTTTATTTTTACCTATTCAGTAAATGTATGGATTGTTTTAAGTACGTATATAAAGGTATAGGACTGTTTTACTTTATAAACATGGTCAGCATAATATGGCAGTGTTCACAGTTGATGTGCTGAGGAATGTGTAAGAAACAAGAGAAATTAAATAAAAACTCACCCACAGTATCATGTCTGTTATTTTTACTTGCTTAACACACACACACACACACACACACACAAACACACACACCCACCCACACACACACATATATATATATATAATTTTAACAGATATATTTACCAAAATATCCTGAATTACTAAAAAGTAAATTTATTCAATAAAATCGTCATTGGTTTCAACGACGGCCTCCAGACGACTTCGGAATCTCCTACAACTCTTTTGAATGGTCTCCTTATTTAAGTCAGTGAATGGTGCCATAATCTTAGCCTTCAGTTAATCTTTGGTATTACAAGGAGTTTTGTTGGTCTTTCGCTTAGCCGCTTCCATATATAATAATGAAAGAATACCGTATACTTGTGGGGTGGTCAGATGTAAGTGGTGATGTGGTTGCCGAAATTGTCTGGTCCACATGACAGTATACTCCTGCTTGTGAAACATAATGCATAGTCCTTTGGCCAGAGGTAGGGTCTTACGTCAGCCACACACTTGATCCAGAACAGCACTGCCTTCTCAAGGTACTTGCTGTTGAGTCTGAAGCCCTGTGAAGAGATGAATGGAGGCAGAACGTGATCACCACAAACACCTTCACAATCACCATTAGACTCGTCCAACGCTTTCCGAAATCGATACACTCTCCTCAGGTTGACACCCCAAATACTGTGAAATATTGTTATTGTAAATTTCGGTTCGACTCTCAAGGAGTACAGTATGAAGTTTTCAAATTCCTGGCAGAGTGAATTGAGTTATGGTTCTCCTGTTCTCACAGATGGTAGGCAGCTGCACCTACTATACTGTACAGTCAACAAAATCAAAAACAAACCACGCGCATGCACGGAATTAAAATGAAATAAAATGGCGACAATTTACCCTACGCACCCTATATATATATATATATATATATATATATATATATATATATATATATATATATATATATATATGATCTGTGTGTAGTTACGCCTCTGTTTTTTTTAATTTAGCCGTTCCCACGTTTGATGGAAATGATATCAACTCACTGAAGGTGACGTCATATAAACGGTGAAACTGATATTTTTATGTGTGTGTGTAGGTGTATGTGTGTGTGTGTGTGCGTGTGTTTATACGCACTTCAGTATAGATATGGAGAAAGATACTTTATTTAATGTTGGCTGCTTCTCTTTTATTACAACAGACTCAAGAATTTAGCGTCTTTCTTTGCACTTTCTTATGTATAAAACACACGTAGACACATATTAAAACCAGTTGCGTAACAACACAGAGAAGAATCATTGAAAAGAAATGGAGTTTCATTCGAATGTACTTGAAAACTCAAACAAAATAAATTCCAATTCTTAGAAGTTCTTGTAGAATTTAGGAACAACACATTCAATACTTCCTTATAAAAAAACAGTAAAAACACTTGCCACCATAATTTTGTCAGTGAATGTGCACTTAGATATAAAGTCGGCATAATAAAATATTTCCTCGGGAGTGTGCACGAGAATTTATCGTCTCGTCTGATTTCTATTGGATAACGGGAAACAGAAGAAAGTTATTAATGGTTTTCGCAACTACTTCACAGGTCGCCAAATTCGACTATTTCTTTTTAATATAACCAGTAGCAACACTAAGCATACAGATTAAAATAAATAAAAAATCTTTAACATTTTCAATAAAAGGTAAATACACGTTAACTAAAAGCAAGATGAATTTTCTCTTAGAAACACAACCCCAGTCGAACATTAAATTAATTATCCACTGTAAAAACTTAGAACTGCTAACCTTATCATTAACAATAGCAACACACCTGCAAGATCTAAATTATAGAGATCAATATTATTTATGAATTCATATGTCTTTTAATGAACAGCGTTCCTGATCAAAACGAATCCATGAATAATTATATTATATATATATGCCACTACATACATATCAAGAATAATCACGTTATATCTCTCAGGCCATAACTCTGTTAGGATCCATTTAAAACCTACTAACCCCCATCCACACTCGGCCCGCTTTCATGTAGAAAAGACTAAAATTAATACAAGGACTAATAAAAAAAAGAAAAAATGCAACAATCAGTAACTCCAACTCTAAACAATTTGCAAACTGTTTTTGAAAAAAGAAAAATATTCCCATCTCTCTAGAAACATATATAAAAATCCACACAGTTAAAAAAAAAAATCCTTAAAAATGCCTAATGGAATAGCCGAAAGCGCTCGGATATGCAGAACATTTAGACAAATTTACACACCTTATGTCCAGAAAAGATATCACGTATACGAACACAAGAAAAAATTAAATAAAAAGCTTCGTCGAAGTATCTTTTCAGTCTTCTTTAATGAAACTTGTATAAAAGTGGGATTTGCTGCCAAAACACGCACATACATATACATAGTATTAATTTGTCATTGAATTGATTGATGATATATTCAGCAGTTGAACTCTGGGGTTTCCTAGACGAACCCTTTTTGTAATTGTCCGGTCCATTCGTCAAGAACTTCCAACGGTACTTGGAATGCGTTTGTCTACATCCTGGTATTCTTTGAAAAACTGCAAGTTTCAAATAGTCTAAACTGACGTCAGGTGTAACGGCTAATATGAAAGAATGCAATTTATTTTTTTTTTATATATATATATATATATATATATATATATATATATATATATATATATATATATATATATATATATATATATATATATATATATATATATATATATATATATATATATATATATATATATATATATATATATATATATATATATATATATATATATATATATATATATATATATATATATATATATATATATATATATATATATTTTATTTATTTTTGTCTCCTTTATTATATTTAGATTATACATATGTATTCGGCCATATGGTTAGGAAGTTCGCTTTTCGACCATGAGACCCGTTTTCGAATCTAACCATAATCGATTTCTCCGACTGGAATGTCTCTGAAAACAATACTTGAGCGAGCACGAAGCCGGAAGTCATCGTGGCCAATGGTTTGAACGTACAGGACTTGTTCAGACTGTTAAACAAACAAAAATGCGCAGTAGAGATTGGCTAAATTCCCTAAAAGACAGGCAAACTCGGATACGTTGCACAGTCATTAAATATATATTTTAAGTGTAATCAACGTTACGCTTCTCACATACCTCAAATAAATATAATATTTATAGATATAATCTCAAATTCAATAGTTAGGGAAGAAAAATATATCTATCTATCTATCTATCTATCTGTCTGTCTGTCTATCTATCTATCTATCTATCTATCTCATTCTGTTCAATATCTATCTCATTCTGTTCCACATCTATCTATCTATCTATCTATCTATCTATCTATCTATCTATCTATCTCATTCTATTCAATATTTATCTATCTATCTATCTCATCCTGTTCAATATCTATCTATCTATCTATCTATCTATCTATCTATCTATCTATCTATAAAATTCTGTTTAATATCTATCTGTCTATATATCAAATTCCGTTTAATATCTATCTATCTATCTATCTATCTATCTATCTATCTATCAAATTCTGCTTAATATCTATCAAATTTGGTTTAATATCTATCTATATATCTATCTAAAACACATCGTTTATTTATCTATCTAAAACCACTTACTCCTTAGAGTCAAGTCTTTGCTACCCTCCAACGTCTATAATCGTTTTCTGCAAGTAGATAAATATTTAAATCTCCGATGCTTGTCTTATTTAGTAAAAGAGATCGATTTTAACGTAGGAAAACAGAGAGCATTTCTAATTCCAGTATTTTCTGTTGTTAAAACCTATTCAGTAACAAAGGAGTATGTTTTTTATCTCTGTCGAAATGAACCAGTGTACCCGACACATAATTCGACATTAAATAAACAGAAAAGGATGACATCTCGTCGAAGCTAACCAACCAAACAAGCAATAAAGAGGACCAGGCGCCTGTCATAGAGCAAAGATTACTCAAGTGAGCTGCCGAGTTCAGTTCTTAGTGGTAACCTCAAATTTGTTGTTATTTAAACATTTAATTTTCTAGTTAAATTAAATCATTAGGAATAAAATGTATGTTAATCTTTATTTGTATTTGATAAGTGTAGCTTAATCTACAAGTGTGGTATTTCGAATGAAGATGCCACTACTCATAGAACAGTAGCAATAGTCTGCTATAAGATTTTGCTTTGTTTTTCCTTACACACGGCGTGGATCTATACATCACACACACACACACACATATATATATATATATATATATATATATATATATATATATATATATATATATATATATATATATATATATATATATATATATATATATATATATATATATATATATATATATATATATATATATATATATTTTCCTCGTGTATATATATATATATATATATATATATATATATATATATATATATATATATATATATATATATATATATATATATATATATATATATATATATATATATATATATATATATATATATATATATATATATATATATATATATATATATACTGCAGATACGAGGAAAAAATATGGAATGGGTGACTCAGAAAATGCGGAAAATATGCTCAGGATAGAGAACAATAAAATTACAGGAATTAGATAAACAGACGATAGCGATTGAAATTGCATTTAAATTCTTGAAGGTCAAAGTTGACTCAAGAAGCTGAAAGTGATTTGAAAAGGCAAGAAATACCATAGAAAAAAACTGCTAGCATAGAAATTGTGCATACATCTAGCTATTTCAAATGCAAAATAATGAGAACTTGCCGCTTAAGGTCATAACTTCATAAAGTAGTTCGCTTAAATTTATAAAGTCTTGGTATCATAGCAGAAAGTTAGACAGAACAGTTCCAATGAAAATGTTTCTAGAAAAAAGCAAAGGGAGGCTACAGTACGGCGGTGGGAATAATACTGAGGACGAGATGCCATGTCAGGATCAATAAAATAGCAGATTCTTTTTTTGGATATTATCAAGAATCGCTAAAGGTATCGCTGGAACACCAGACAAGACTTGGCAGAAATATTTAAAACAAGGACGAATAGTAGTCTTAGAAATATATAAGACAGATTCTGGAGAAGGAAACTGTCTAGCACGACACAGTGAAGCAATTTTCCTAGCAGCAAAAATAGCAATGGATTCAACCTTTCCACTTCATGTCTGCGGCAAACGTTATTTTATCCAAATTTTACTAAACTGACGTTATCTTCTTTTTTTATTTTACAGTATAGTTCACTCTTTAAAAGGACCGGAAGCCACAAGAGATAGAGGATTACGTTCGGAGATTAGGAGTGGAAGATAATTGTTAACCTTATTTTGAACTGGTTAAGATTGTAAAGATTATTTACCGACCTCCCCACGAGGTTGGATGTGGCATAAATCCGATTTTAATGTGGAGCAATCCGTGCCCGTAGGTTCGTCCAAAAATACAAGGGGTCGGGATTCTTTACCTCTTTCGGCATAGCCTCGTCCGGATTCCTCTCTGCTCGAAGGCAGAGAATTTGACAAAAGCTAACAGATGAGCACGCGGCCAGCTCCTGCTGCCTAACTACCTAATGGTTCAGATTGTAGTGATCGAGGAAACATCGTCTTCGTTTCCCCAGAGCAGTAGTTCGCGGGAAGAAGCTGTTCGAGTGGGTCTTAATTCTCACTGATAGAATACGAAGAAAATATGGCTGGTTTGCTACGATGTAAGTAGCATGGTGTGTCGTTGCCGTGAAAGTTTGAATTGACGTGACCAGGGAATGTAGTTCTTCCGGTTACTTTCCGTGGAAGTAGTGATAGATCAGGAAAAGGGTTGTCACATCTGCCTGTGGGAAAGAAGATGGAGGGTAGAGAATAATTCGTCACCCACAATGGCTCGGAGAAGATTTTTGAAATCTATTAAAGCTGGAGAGTTAGGTCTGGGCAGCTCACTTCTAAGTATTTTTGAACTGAACTGAAGGTAAAGGGTAGCATGATGAGGTATTTACATGAACGATACGAAGAGCCGACAATTCTACCTGAATCATAAGCGATGGATCATATGTACGAATTCAACTTGAGGTCACGTGCAAGTTGGAGGCCGACTAAACTTGCTAAACTCAGTCCTACTTAATGATACTTCAACAAATTTTTCCATGTTGACATGTTCAAAAATATAACGAAAATAAATATTGCATCAAAATTGATCTGACGTTCTGTTTTTTTTTTCTTTGCATAAGTTGGAAATTCTGCAGTAGAACGAAAGTTTCAGAAATCGGTTGTGACGTGGAAGATTTAGACATTTGGTGGCCAACGTCCAAAAGGAATTAGAAACATGAAAGCCTGCTTGCTGTCTCCTACTGTTTATACCCTCGGGTGTTTAAGAAAGAAATAATTATACCAATAATCCTGGCAAGCTTGAAGACTTGTCGCCGAAATAAATGAGTTGGCGCCCATGTGTAATACCACGCAGACGACAAGAAGTCAGATATGGAAAGATCTAGACTAGGGCACCTTCTATGGTATGGAATGCGCGTCTTTGAATGACGTTTATACCTGAGAAGTTTAATGCGATTATTAGAAAGAACTATCTTTGAAAAGAGATTGTAGGTGTTTAGGTATATATCTCACCACTCATGAGAATATTTTTAGAGAATGTTTTTGAAGTCATACTGAAAGGTAGCAAAGACAAGTATCTATTCCATCATCAATCATGATTATAATACACATGCCCTTAATCCGAAATTCTGTTTGCAATTTCGAGCTCATTCTTTTCAATAAATCTCCGTTATAGCACAACCACTTCGAAATGCTAAATAACTAAATGTAAGATTAGAAGCATGTTTACAAGCGTAATCATTTGAATGTGTACCAAATTTAATTCTATCACATTCTATACAGTCTATCTATGGTGCTTATCTATCTATCTATCTATCTATCTATCTATCTATCAATCTATCTATCTATCTATCTAATTCTTTTCCACGCTGAAATTTTAAAATTCCTTATTAAAGTTTGTCTATCTATCTTTCCACACACACACACACACACATATATATATATATATATATATATATATATATATATGCAGAGTGAGAGAGAGAGTATATATTAACATTATTCATTAAAGACAAAGAAAGTCCATTATAACGGACTATATATTTCTATGCGAGTTTGTTTGAGGGTAAACAAAACTTTTCTTAACGATTGCACACACACACACACACATACACACACGCGCACATACACACACACGCATACACACACACACACACACACACACACACACACACACACACACACACACACACACACACACACACACACACACACACATATATATATATATATATATATATATATATATATATATTGCTTTGTTGCTTCTGCCTGGCTTTTACAATTTGTTTTAGACTAGTTTCATTTTATTTTTTTCTTATTAAAATGATAGGTTTGAAATTAATCTTAATTTGAGGTGTGAAATGATAATAACCATTGTATTATCTTAATTCCTACTATATATATATATTCTATGAACGAATATTTTCTATGAAAATTTCTCGGACATTCAGGCCGGTAAATGTTATTTAATACTGTTTATCTTAAACAGAGCATTTGCTTAAATACTTGTATCTATAAAAATAACAACGTTAAACATAAATAAAAATGTCTTTAATAAATAAATTGTCGGACCTTGTCCATTTCTTAACATATGACGTCATTTGTTTACATTCGATACGCCAGAGCAGTTATGAATGTACGAGATTCATGGAAGATTGTAGTTTATAACAGTAAATTCGACCTTGTCTACCATAAGGTTCATGGTGGCCGAGTGGTTAAGGCATGTCAGCGTATATGACAGTTCCGTATAGGATGCAGGTTCGAATCCTGTCTATGAACGAATATTTTCTATGAAAATTTCTCGGACATTCAGGCCGGTAAATGTTATTTAATACTGTTTATCTTAAACAGAGCATTTGCTTAAATACTTGTATCTATAAAATAACAACGTTAAACATAAATAAAAATGTCTTTAATAAATAAATTGTCGGACCTTGTCCATTTCTTAACATATATATATATATATATATATAAAATTTAGGATTATCAGTTGATTAAGTTACCTTGGTTTTTTTAAGGCGATTTTTATGAATTTAGCTCCCAACGTTTTATTTAAAAAAAACAAACAAAAGCAATGAACGGTGTATTATTTTTTAAAATAAAGAAACAAACGTACGACGTTGTGTGTGATAGAAACGGAGAAGGAGGAAACAAAGAAGAAAATAGACGAAGGTGGGGGACAGAGGTGAAACGCACTGGTATTATAAATGTATCGATGGCGGGTTTATTGAAATTTACGAACTTTTTTTAACAAGCTTCATATGGGCTTAAGAGGATTTTTTGTATGTAAGCAACGGCTCATGACTTCGGATCTCTGGTATAAAAGATTATTATATTCCCAGGGTGGTTAGATCTAGCTTAAATGATGACTTATAATTGTACCACCTTTGTTTGAAAGACCCTTCAGTACATCCTATGTACGTTTTATTCTGACCATTAATATCTATAATTCTGCTTTATTGATTATTGCTTCGGTTTGCAAGCTCCATCTAATGGAAATCTGTTCTTATTTCTACAGTTGCATAAATTACTAGTTTTAAATACATATATTTTTGTACGTTAATTTTGAAATTTCTGGTGTTTTGTCTATTTATTATTGTTTCTAAATTTACTCGTGCAGCTGTAGCTTAATTTAATTGTGTTTTTATTTATTTATTTTTTTTTTTTTGAGAAGTAACTTATGCAATTCTGAATATTTTGGGAAGTTTTTAGCAAGTAATTTGAAAAATAACTTCCGTATTTTACATTTTAACTCTAAGTTAAAAGTGAGGTTAAAATTGCTTTTGATATATTGCTTAGTTTAGGTCTAAATTCTACTTCAGTTTTCATACACTTTTCATTTAAGTTCTTCTCATATTCTTTATTTATGTATCATAAAATCAATTTACTAGAAGAGATTCTGAATAACGAAAACTCTATTCCTTTAGGGATGTGCTTTATTATGTTCCCAAGGTTGTTAGATCTAATATTCACGTATTTTAATTTTGTGTTGGGTTTCATGTAGGGAGATATACTGCCAGATTGTAGATTTAATTCTACGTCCAGCTAGTTGGCAACTTTTTTTTTATTAGTCTACTATTACAAAGCCGAGGCTTTTGAAGAGTCTGAAAAGCGCTTTTCTTATAGTGTCATTTATTCTTCTGGTGAAAGGCACTATCATCAGACCGTCATACCTATACGGACCGTGGTAGATTTTGTTAATTTCATATCAGATATGTAGGCATATTAGCTCCGAGAACTCAGTGACATCAAAGGAAGGCTGCGGTACATCAAAGCCGGATGGTTCCTAATCAATTCCACTCTGCCCATTAACATTTAAAGTGCTATATATATATATATATATATATATATATATATATATATATATATATATATATACAAAATTTCGTTCATAGCCAATGTAATTTATTGCTAAAAGATTATATATATATATATATATATATATATATATATATATATATATATATATATATATATGATATGTGTGTCTGATTATTCGTTTTTGTGTATGAATGTCTAAATCTTTTGTTTCTGCTTATATATATATATATATATATATATATATATATATATATATATATATATATATGTATGTATGTGTGTGTGTGCGTGCGTTCCCGAATTTCTCAGAATATATACATAGCGAAGGCAAATTGATAAAATAGATATTAGAAAAATGGTATTTAGTTCTTGCCGACAAGTTTCGCCATCCGACATTATCAAGACAAGGGATCATAAAGAAAAGCGAAATCGATAGTTACACCAAGTTCAAAATTTTAACAGAAGCTCCTGCAAAGCCTCGTTTTGGATTTTAGTAATTTTTTTTTTTACAGTGACTAACTGTGTGTTTTTATTTTCCATGTCGACAGTGTGTGACAGTTTTCAAAATATCTCTGTAGAGAAGACAAAACGAAAAAAAAAAAATGAAAAAATACTCATATCCAAAACGAATTTTTTTTTCGTGTAATTATATAACAATTCGCTTTCGTTTATCCTTAATACATCTCCCGTTTCAAATTTAGACACCCCCACCTTACCCTGACTTGACATCTACGAAAGTAACTCTATACTGATACTTATTATTAACAACCAACACACGCCTACCCAATTTAAACAATTCGCCCTAACTGTTACCATGGAAATTTTGATTTCAATTATTAAAACACGTAAATTTCAGAAATACGTTATTCAAAAAAAAAATTTTGCTTGAAGATGGAACTGAGCTTACTTTAACTCAATTTAATTCAAATAATTATATTGAAGTTTTCAGCTCTTGTTTTGAAACATGAGACCTCTTTTGTCGCGAGTTGGAATCATATTTTAAATAAATAAATATATATATATATATATATATATATATATATATATATATATATATATACTTCGTTCAAGTTTTTATTTAATTATTCTTAGAATATTGCTCTTTTCTAAACATTATCGGACATGCACGACATTCCGACAATTTTGTACACAATTTATGCCCCTGAGGAGAATAAATTATAAGAACACATAAAAAAATTAATAAAAACTTCTTAGTCATTTTTAACGACATTTTTAGATATATACACACATACACGCCACACACAAATGCGTTAAATGTCCGATGAAAGTTCACTGCTATATATATATATATATATATATATATATATATATATATATATATATATATATATATATATAAGCGCGTTTGTGTGTGTGTGTGTGTGTGTTTATTCCCAGCATCGAGGCTACCATCTTTCAACAGCGTCTCTGTTGGTCGGTTGACGTGACCAAAATGCGTCCCCTCGACACGCACATATCATCCTGTTTGGAGAATTCACCAGTGGCAAGAACTTACGCTGAGAAACAAAACGACGCTTCAAGAATCAGATGAAAACATCCCAGGTACAGGCAGATATCTACCCTGAGATTTGAGAAACAGTGGCTGCAAATCGCTCATCCTGGCGTAGGTTCATCCATCATGAAGATTTCCTACGTGCTGTCAGGGGCTTCGGGCTCGCCCAGCCGAGTCCACCATCCTCACTCCTCTGTGATTCTCGACTCTTGATGAGTAGACCGCGCCTTCATAGACATCTCCGCCACCACCTGGGTGGCAGGATAAACGAAAAGAAGAGAGGATGACGATCCCGTTGTTCGGATATGAGCGGCTGCCGCCAACCACGACATAATATATATATATATATATATATATATATATATATATATATATATATATATATATATATATAGTGTTACCCACCTTGATTTCCTAAACGTTTTTTCGAAAACAACGACTGTATTCAAAACTGAATTTATAATACTTATTTTCAACCATATTTTCAATCTTAAATGTTAATATGGGCTTAACTTCAAATCAAAAATTAAACTACTTGGAATTTAGATAATTAAAATTAATACTAATCCACCTAACAATAAAATATCTTTCGATAAATACAACAGTATTTACATTTTTCGTATTATTCTCCTCATCTTTGTCGCCATATTTATCACAACGTTTCGGCTGTTGTAAGTTCCGGTCTTCTTAAGGTGGTTGGAATGTCGAACCGAACCCATCATTTCGCTCACTGGGGTAGACTGTTCTAGTTCCACGTGCCATAGACTAATGGATGTCATTTATATCCTGTTAATTCCCCTCTCAACGTTCTCCACCGCCTTAACCACGTATTGAACTAACAGACTTTGGGTCCTGTCACTGGATCTAACTAACGCCTTTATCCACTGTGCTACATTCGAAACGTTGTGATAAACATGGCGACAAATATGAGGACAAATAATGTCCGAATAATGCAAATAGTATACAAAATACTTCATCTCAGAAATATAGACAGATACTATAAATAGAAATATTAAAAAACCGGGTGTAACACAAATAATTTTCACCTGACAATTGCAGAAAACATGAAACCCGAGTTGTACAAATGTTGTAAAGTATTATGTATATTTCTTAATATATTTATTTAACAATGAGCAGTGTTTTTTTCTTGCACTATGATATTTATATTTATATTTTTTCTTACACTATGGTATTTATATGTGCTCGCTCGCTCTCTCGTACATCTAACTATATTTACTCATTTGCTTATATACATACATTCATATATATATATATATATATATATATATATATATATATATATATTGTGTGTGTATTGAGTCAACATCTTTTCATTAATACACGTTTCATTAAATAATATAGACAAGTGCTGTCTATTTATCTATAATTATCTATATTATTTAATGAAACCTGTATTAATATATATATATATATATATATATATATATATATATATATATATATATATATATATATATTGAAAAATAAAAAAATATTAAAAAGATAAAATCTTTAGACACACTGGGTTGTAGATTAATATTCTTTTTGTTTTTGTTATCATTATTTCATTTAGATTCCTCGACTAGTTTCGACCAACATAGCCATCATCAGGAGAAGAAATATATCTGCTTGCTGGTAGCAGTGAACTACAGAAATGAATGTATTGATGGAGAAAATGAAGTTTTGTCTGTAGTTTTCATTTTTTTTTTATGTTTTATCTTTTTAGCATGAATTTTTTAACATTCCTCGTGTTGGTCACACAGTCTCTTTTAAGTTGTTATTTGAGAGAAGAGCTGGATGGTTCCATGCTGCTCTGAATATATATATATATATATATATATATATATATATATATATATATATAGAGAGAGAGAGAGAGAGAGAGAGATGTGTGTGTGTGTGTGTGTATATCTGCCTGTCTGTCTGTGTTTTTTAACATATACATATATGCATATATTAAGCTATAGAATGACAAAGTGCAATGTTTCGGTGCACTGCGTTTCATCTTCAAGTTTTCATTTCATCATGTGGCCGATAATGTCTCCCTGAAGGACGAAACTCGTTACAGAGAATCCATTAAGGTATTGTCCCGCATGACAATACTCTAATCGATTAAAGCGTTGATAAGTGAATTTGATTATCGATATCATTGTAAGTTGAAACCCTGAGCCGGGCAGTGTCTATTTGGATCCAGTAGAAAAGGGGGTGGGGGCAATAAGAAAGCAATACTAAAATAAAAATTAGACGAGTTTTCATGTGCATGTGATTATAGACATCATTGTAAGTTCAAGCTGTGGTCCGGGCATTGTCTATTTGGACTCAGGGGAAACGGGTCGTGTAATGAAATGGCAGTACTCAAATGTGAATTTGACGTGTATTTATGTGGAATTTGTTTCATGATTATTCATCGAGAATAGTTTATCTTCCAAGCATGCCACGACGTTTGCCATATTCGAATAGTTTCAGTGAAAATATTCAATTCATAATTGTTTAAATGCTTACTATGTAGCAGGTGTAAGTTGCTGACATTATTTATTCATATTCTTCCGTACCTGGGGGATCAGAACTGAAATATATATATATATTTTTTAAATCTTTGACTGAATTTCTGAAACGACACGTTATGAGTGCAAGACCTTCAGGAATTTACGTATCTTGGAAATGTTATAAGACGACGGATATTGTATCGCCAAAAAACTCCAAGGCCCTTGGGGATAGCCACATTTGCCACATACATACATATTCTTTTTATTACTTCTAATGCAAATAATGCAGGTGAAGTGCCGTTACAGATGGTTTATAACAATATTTGCAAAATTCAGTTGGTTATTTTGCTTACTCTTGCAGACAATGAATAATATGAAATGGTGGCCTGATTGATTTGGGTTGAATTGGTTCACCTTTATGATGCGTCAAACCATTTTATTTTCTAAACGTATATTGGAAGTGATAAGCATTTATTCGACTCTGGGATTGTTGTAGAATGGTCGTTCTTATTTAAATCTATAAATATGCGCTTGGTTCAGGAAAATATAAATATTGGTCGTCAAATTCCAGTCTCTGAGCAGTTATGTAATATCGGTGCTCCTTATATAGCAATGAATGCTGAAGACTTGAAGCAACAGAAATTTGGTTTTACAGAAAAAAGCTGAGAATAACATGGACTGAACATGTGAGTAATAAGAAAGTTTTAAGGAAAATGGAAGCAAAAAAAAAAAAAAAAACACTTATATTTCACCAATCTTACATCAAACCCTGCGCAGATATGCGCCCTGGATAGGACTACAGCTGTTGAGTCATAACTGTTTGTTTGAGATCCATATCTCGAGCCCGACGGATGTCACATCCATACATATTCTATTCATCAATTTAAATGCAAATAATGCAGATGAAGTGCCGAAAACCTTACATATGGTTTACAACAATATTTTTGAAATTCGGTTGGTTATTTTGATTACTCTTGCAGACAATGAGTAATATGAAATGGTGGCCTGATTTATTTGGGTTGGATTGGTTCACCTTTATGATGCGTCAAACCATCTTTATTTATTTTCTAAACGAATATTGGAGGTGATAAGCATTTATTCGACTCTGGGATTGTTGTAGAATGGTCGTTCTTATTTAAATCTATAAATATGCGCTTGGTTCAGGAAAATATAAATATTGGTCGTCAAATTCCAATCTCTGAATTCTTATGTAATATCGATCATCCTATATGGCAATGGATGATGAAGAATTGAAGCAACAGAAAAAATCGTGCTGCATGGGCAACCAGCGATCTTCCAGTAAACCCTGCACAGGTAATGAGTAATGTGAAGTGCTGTTCTTATTAATTTGGGTTGAATTAGTTGATTTTTAAGATGCGTCAACAACCGTTCTTTTTCTTTTTTTTTTTAAAGTGTAATGGAGACAATAATCATTTACTTGTCTCTGGAATCGGTAGGTCAATGGTTATTCATATGTAAATCTATAAGTATTTACTTGGTTCAGGAAGATATAAATTAGGAGCAAGCCACCGACATTACCTCCGTATTCCAATGGTGAGAAGTTAGTTTCACTCGAGCAGTTTCTTCCTGCGAACCACTGTCTTTTGGAACCAACTCCCAAAATAATCTTCCCCCGATCAGTATAACCTAAACCTGTTCAAGAATAAGGTTAACCGTTATCTTCCACTACTATACGCACAAATTTCATCCTCTATCTCAAGTGCCCCCGGGCCTTGCAAAGGGTAAATCTTACTGAATATATATATATATATATATATATATATATATATATATATATATATATATATATATATATTTGTGTGTGTGTGTGTTTCCCTCTTCTTAATGTTTGCAAAATCTGTTTTTCTCTCCATTCTTAGTGTAAGACAATATACTTTTTTTTATTTTCATAGGTTATTGATATAGAGAAATATAATAATGTAGGATAGGGAAATATGACAGACGTAACCTCTGCTTCGACTGACCCCCAAAACTTACTATAATATATATATATATATATATATATATATATATATATATATATATATATATCAGTCTCTTAACTGTTATATAACATCAGTCCTCCTCTATGGCAGTGAATGTTGGACAAGTTCCTCATAAATCAAAAGAATATTTGGGGCAACAGATATGTGATTCTGCAAAGGTATATTGACAATAACGGCGAGAGAATAACTGAGTAGCGTGAAAATTTAAGAAAAATGTGATCTAAAAGTATTGCACGCAAAAATCTGAAAGAAATCGTTGAAATTTATGGGGCACAGAAAATACTGAAGTCTAGAGGGACAGAGAGGAATATCAATTAACTTGCATGATGGCCTTCCCAGCCATCTCCACCGACATCACCAGAAAGAGAAAGGGAAGAAGGAGAGATGGCGTTCCCGATGCTAAAGTTTGCTTGTATTATATTAGATTGTTACATGAATTCGTAGGGTTTTTATCATTTATTTTAATACTTATTACTTCCTAATAGTTCTGATGAATCATTCAACAATATCTTCTCCTTCATTGTTTACGACCTCCTTCCATCGATCCACTAACTGATCAATGCCTCGACGATAGACACAACTAAGATCTGACTCGAAAAATTCATCAAGCCACGTTTTAAACTCCACATCGTTGTTGAACGAAACATCTCTCAAACTGTCAGAAAGTTAAAAATAGGTGGTAGTCTGAAGGGGCCAACCCAGAAGTATATGGGGCGGATGACAGAATTTCCTACCCGAAATCTCTGTATGCTGGCTCATGTTAGCGACTTGTGGGAAAGCATTGTCATGTTGAATAATCACAGTCTATCACCGCTCAGGTAATTTCTTTTCCTCTTTGATCCTGTTCATTTGTTCAACCTACAGCTTAGCAGTGAACGTTTCGTTGTTTTGAAGCTGTTATCTGTACCTATGAACACTAATGGGTATGTCTCAATCCTCATCAATACGTTGGACAATATTGTAAGTGGGGGCATTGTGCTGCCTAAGCTGGTAACGTGAGCTTTCGGCATGGGAAGCTCTTGCCGTGTCGAACTCTCTGTTTTTGAGCAGAGAGGAATCCAGACGAGGCTGGTCTAGGGAGGTAGACAGATACCCGATCCCGCGTATGCGTGGTCTACGGGCAATTTTTGCCCGAGCCTACGGACTCGGATTTCCCCACATTATGATTGGCATTGTGCCACAACCTACCTCGTAGGAAGGCAGGTAAATATCGTAATATGCTGTCTACGCTGGCAGCGTGAGTTGACAACGTGGGAAGCTCTTTCTGTGTCGAACTCTCTACCTAAAGGCAGAGAGGAACCTGGACGAGGCTATGCCGAAGGGCAGAGTCCTGTTCAGGGAGGTAGACAGATACCCGATCCCGCGTATGCGGCGTCTACGGGCAATTTTTGCCCGAGCACTCGAACTCGGAAAAAACCGCACATTAAAATTGACCTTGTACCATGGAAAATATCGTAATCTATGTAGTCCACCGCTAGCAGTGGTTTACCTATTTCACGCCGCTGGCGAGTATTGTATTTTTTTTATGTTATAAAGATAACAATTTCCATTTCCGTTTTGGTTATTGCTCATGTCTAATCGGAAATAAAATTTCAATAACGTTAAACTAATATTTGAAAGGATGATCGGAATTACTAAGAAACAAAATTAATACGGAAAATTATTTCTTTCAGACCGTTCGCAACATGGGTATGACGATAAACTACATCTTGCAGCAAGTCTTCTGATCGGGAGAGTGGAGGTTTTGAAGAGTATCCTACTTCCTCTTAATTATTGATGTCCCCAGGCATTCTCTGACCCGGAATGGTAGCACTTCTAATAGGTCTTAAATAGTGTACACGCCAAACATAGCAAAATAACATGAAAGTATAAATAATATATTTTTATAGTAAAAATAGCAGCAATACATTTTTTAAAAATTACAAACAATACATTTTAAACAATGCAACTGCATTCAAAATGTTTAGATTCCGGCATTAAATAACCCATAGACGTTGATATGAGGCTAAACATGGCGAAACAACGAACATGAAAGGATTGTCATTAAACCATATAATATACTACAATTTCTTTAGTGAAACTGTATTCCAAAATATAACTTCAACAAAACTACAACATAAATCACACGTCACTGCCCCAAATCTGAATAAAATATACTATATGTATACAATTGTGAATGCAGAATGTTATATTCTTATTACTTTAAAGCTCCCAAGAAAATTAAATTTCGGCATTAAATGACCCGTAAAGTGTTAATATGTCGTTAATCATTTGTCCATGCTTAGAATATTGCTGCCAAATAAGTTCCGGTACGGCTGTTATTTACCGTGAGCTCCTTCATAAAATATGAATTTGCAATATTATTGGTCCTGATATGGCGGCTCAGCTTCAGTCACTTTCCTAACGCCGTAAGGTTTCCCCTCTATGTCTTCTTCTATAAACGGTAATTATTCGAAAGAGCTCTTCACTATGGTCATTTTTGCGAATATTCATTGGGGTTAGGGTTTTAAATTTGTTACAAACAGACAATGAATTGTACATATGGGTACTAGTTAGGACTTTCATAGAGACAATGCGGTATTATGGTGAATGTAATAAGAAAAGAAATTAAGAATGCGTTGTTGTGGTGTAAGGAATATTGTGGTATGTTCATGTCAGTGTTTGTGGCTAGGTAACTTTAAAATTAAGACAGATGAAGACCGTCCTTTTCCCCATTCCCCATTTAGCCTTGTGCCACATTTTCTGTATATAGCAGAATAAATATCACTCTTCACTGTGGTATCTAGTTTTTTTTTCTTTTTTTTAAATTTAAGCGCAGCCCTAGATTGGCGTCGATATCTCATTTATTTAAGGTTGAGCTGGCCAGTTGCCACCGTAAATTCTATGCTAAGATTTGCTTTTCTTGCACTTCTCGCTTGTGGAACTCCCTTCCAGCTTCATGCTTTCCAGCTACATTTTTATCTACAAAAATTTAAATGCAATGTCAATCGCTATCTCGTGCCCTCTTCGCTTTCTTCTCATCCTTATTGTTTCTGTTCCTAATTCTCCCCCCTCCGGTAACCACTTTCGTTTTAGTGGCATTATTGCCTTGCTTGGCAAGATTCCGATTTAAAAACAAACAAACAAACAAAAAGAAACTAAGTGTTGTGGTAGGATGCACCTAATTTGCATAGTGGAGTACCGACCATATAAATATGGTTGGTACCGGAAAGACGGGGGGAAGGAATCAAGAGATTCAATCCAGAGACTCTGCCCGACTGCGACTAATGTCAACCCATTCTCCAGGAACGGTCTTCCCAGAAATATACAAAAGACTATATGTAAATATTGTGTACACTTTCTTGTTTCAATACATTTTGTTCTAAGTACATTTTGTGTTGTATTATTATTCCATGCATTAGTCAAGTTTCAACACTAAGAAACAGAAAAAAAAAAAAAAAAAAACTAAATGTATATATGTAACAACCTATCAGATGGCAAAAATGTCGGATAATGAAAAAAAAACAGATTAGAATAAAAAAAAAGAAAAAAACAGGACGTTTGGGAGAGGTGTGATCGCTCAGGTCTTAAAGGGACACGGCAGATGAATCCAATATTTGACAAATTCATAGTCGCACATGTCGGTATTTTGAGAGCGGAGAATAAAAATCAATATTTCGAAAAAGGGACTTCAAGCTAAGCAGGCTCTCTATAATCAGAGAATTAACGCAACACAGTCTTCCTAGAATTTACTTCCGGATCTTGTGTTCATCTAATAACGTCTTAGCAAATATGATGTAAACGACCCGAAAAGGTAAATATCTACAAGCCTATTTCCCTACGGGACAAACAGAGAGAATATAAACTATTCGTTCTAATCCAAGTCTTAGATTTCTTTGATGTTTGCCTATACGTAAACAAATGGATTATATAGTTGCTGCATCGGCTATTGTCACACACACACACGCACGCACGCACACACACACACACACACATATATATATATATATATATATATATATATATACATTTTATGATATTTTATATATATATATATATATATATATATATATAAAAAAAAATGTTTTATACATATTTAATATATATATATATATATATATATATATATATATATATATATATAAAGACATTTTTATGTTTATACGTTCTTTTTTATAGATACAAATATTTAAGTAAATGCTCTGTTTATAATAAGCAGTATTAAACAACATTTACCGGCCGGAATATCCGAGGAATTTTCATAGGAAATATTTGTCATCCGACAGGATTCGAACCTGTATCCTAAGACATTTTTATGTTTAGACATTCTTCTTATAGATACAAATATTTAAGTTAATGCTCTGTTTATAAGAAACAGTATTAAAAAACATTTACCGGCCTGAATGTTCGAGAAATTTTAATAGTAACGGAGAACGAATATTTTCTATTAAAATTTCTCGGACATTCAGGCCGGTAAATGTTGTTTAATACTGTTTATTATAAAACAGAGCATTAACTTAAATATTTGTATCTACAAAAAGAATGTATAAACATAAAAATGTCGGACTTTGTCCATTTCATAATATATATATATATATATATATATATATATATATATATATATATATATATATATATATACATAGCCAAACTTTCCCTGACGATCCGTTTAGGTGAAACCTAGGTAGGTTTTTCTGTCTCACTAGGTGTATCTAGGTCTGCTCTACGATTGTATTGAGCTCTTTTGTTAGTTAGTTGTTTACTCGTATCGGGGTTTTTTCTTTGGGCTTCAAACCTGCATCTGTGCGATTTTTTGTCGGCAGAAGTCCATGTTTGTAGCTCTTTCTTTTTTTAAAACCATTTTTTCCCTCGAGATTGATTTGATTAGCAAATCAAAAATTCGAGGGTTTTTCGAAACGAGTCTTGTTATATATATATATATATATATATATATATATATATATATATATATATATATATATATATATATATATATATATATTAGGTACATACGCTTTTATTATTACGGATGTATCTGAACTATTTTAAAGTTTTTTTCTTGCGATCACCGAAGTTAAGCAACCTCAAGCCTGTTCAGTACCTCGATTGGCGACCCCTTGGGAATGCTAGGTGCTGTAACCTTTGATGTGCGGGTGGAGTAATTGATCAAGTTTTGGAATTGTTAATCGGGGAGCCTAATTCTAATTCCACTAGGATAAGTTATATTCCAAGCACAAAATATCCTTGGGAAAGCTATGACTCCACTTCTTCCCCACCCCGGCTATGGGTTAATTAGTAAGACTTGTGTCACTAAATCATCATTATCTCAAAAAAAAAAAAATCTAAAAATCTAACAATATTTTCTGAATTTAAATTACGTGCAAAAGGCTGATAAGCCATAAAAAAACAAATCGATATATCCGGCGAGATATAAGTTATAACATAAAATTATTTAATAATTATCGGATTTAATCCATTTCATCATATATAAATATAAATATATATATATATATATATATATATATATATATATATATATATATATAGATAGATAGATAGATAGATAGATAGAAAGAAAGAACATAGATTCAACTTAGGAGATCAGTCGATTTCGCAAATTTGGTTTCAACCTTTTGGTATTTAAAAGCTTTACATGTTAAATTTTTTTTTTTATTTTTCACACCTGTATTAAGGCCTTTTTAATCCTACTGTTTTCTGGTCTTATCCAACTCTTAACCTTTTCAATAATTATAGATAGATAGATAGATAGATAGATAGATAGATAGATAGATAGATAGATGTGGAGTATGTGTTTTGTTGTAGCGATAATATGATACATAGTAGAGCATTTCTTCAGTTTACAATGCTGCAATACCGAAATATTTTATGATTATTATGATGATGATTCTAATTGAGCGTAATTGGATCTTCATTGTAAGTTGTTATATTAAACCTTTTTTATTTACGAATAATAGCAATTGTATGAATGTATTGGCGTGAATTTTGTTCTGTAAAAAGACATATAATGTGGGAAAAACATAATTATTTTCATATATATATATATATATATATATATATATATATATATATATATATATATGTAAATATGTGTGTGTGTGTATATATATATATATATATATATATATATATTTATGCACGTTTCATTAAATAATATAGACATGTGTTGTCTATTTATTTTATGTAAATTCTTTTCATAACGTCTAATAAGTTTAATAATTCACAGTATTGATCCATATTTTTTAATACAATCTAAGCTTTCGGCTTACATAAGCCATTATCAAAGATGTCAATTACAACATATTAAGCAATATACAGACACGACAGTGATGATAGTCTGTGATTGTTTACATAGATAATGTCTAAGCAACGATAAACACGCGCATATAAAACGCTAAAGGCGAAAATCGCACCGCATCTCATGACGTCACACATGACCACACGAGAGTGAATTGGAGAAGTATGAAGTGTGGGAAGCCATTGGTATAAACCAGTGGTTTCTGTTACCAATTATAGACATTTAATGATATTTGTAGAGATTCCATAATTGAT
>CAHIKZ030004400.1:1967500-1982500 GCA_903632075.3 Acanthosepion pharaonis
ATGCAACCACAGTTCAAATGAGCTACTCATGTCATCAGAATGAGTCATGATCGGATGCCGAAAATCCTCGTGTATAGCCAACATTTTCATAGTAGGCGTAGTGTAGGCAGTCCTTGGTTACGCTTCAAGGACAAACTTAAATACAATATAATTGCTGCAAACATCCCTATAGAGGAGTTTGAACTTGCTGTTGAAAACCGAGCAAACTGGAGAATCACCGGCTGCCGAGGTATAACTAACTTTGACAAAGAATCGGCAGAACCATTTGAGAGAATTAAGAATTAACAGTAAGTCTTGGGCTAATACATCAGTCCATATGACGGTCAACCCTTCAGTATGCCCTTCGTGTGGATATATTTACAAATCCTGTGCAGGATTTTAAAAATATATATATATATATATATATATATATATATATATATATATATATATATTATTTTATTCTTTTTATTCTTTGCATATATATATATGAATACACTGGATGAAAACTCTAACATTTTTAGGCATTTAAAACAACATGCCTGCCCTCACACACAATTCCGTAAAATACTTGTCGAAAACACAATTATACTTTGACATGAAAACAATAGACAAAAACTAAAAATCCTTGAAGCATTATACATCAAACAGTAGAAACCCAACCTAAACAAAATCAATTATGGCATCTCTACAAATATTCTTAAATGTCTATAATTGGTAACAGAAGCCATTTGTTTATACCAACGGTATACCAACTTCATACTTCTCCAATTCACTCTCGTGTGGTCATGTCTGACGTCATGAGATGCGGTGTGATTTTCGCTTCTAGCGTCTTATATGCGCGTGTTTATCGTTGCTTAGAATGTAAACATTGACAGACTATCATCACTGTATTGTCCGTATATTGCTTAATATGTTGTAATTGACATCTTTGATAATGGCTTAAGTAAGCCGAAAGTTTAGATTGTATTGAAAAAAATATGGATCAATATTGTGAATTTCTTTCTTCGTTCAACGATAATGTTATTAAACTTATCAGACGTTACGAAAAAATTTACATAAAATAAATAGATAACACGTGTCTGCATTATTTAATGAAACGTACATGAATATATATATATATATATATATATATATATATATATATATATATATATATATGTATGTATGTATCTGTCTGTCTTATGATATCTTTCTATCATATTTTAACATGAGCAACAATTTCTACCCTATTTATTAATCACACTGTAAGCCCGATGTTATTTTTTTTTTCATTTTATAATATTTCATGTTATTTCTATTCTTTATATTGAAGGCCGTTTTATCTGGACGACTCGTTACTTAATAAGCCATAAGATCTTAGTCATAAAAAATGATTGTTTAGCTACATTAATTAATCCCTGATTTTTCCTTTCATGGTGTATTTTTATTTACATAAGTATTATTAAATATTTTTTTTCGAATATCCTTTGACGTGCAATTATTATCATATTTTATTCGCCATCTAATTTTTGACATTTTCTCAGCAGTTTTGGGTAATAAAAAGAATAAATCTCTTCTAACATTTGAATCCACATCACTTTAACTTCGGAACCTCTAAAGCGTTTTTTCCCGATTTTACTCGGCAATAAAATATGCCCTTTCTACCTAGTTAAATATCAACGGTCAATATGCTCATAAACAAGGCGCGCCTTAAAGTTGGAAGGATAGCGGCCCAAGAAACGCTATGCTGGAATGTATATTACCCCAAATGTCAACCCATATACGTGGAGAGAACTGAAATTTGGCTTAACTCCGCAGCAACCATACGACCTCAGCTTGTCATGGAACTGATGAGGATGATATTAATGATGATGTCGGTATACGTAACTGTCGTGGAAATATTTTGAAATGCCTTGAGTAAGGCGATAAAATGTAGTCCAACAAATGGTAACAAATGAATAATCGATGAAAAATTCACGGAAATGGGGAAAATGTGCGGATAATGAACATTCGACTAAAGAACGAAGTATATATCGACATTTTTTTTTCGTCTTGGGTAAGACGATAAACTACATCAAACATCATTGCATTTGATCAGGTTTTGAGGAATGTGAAACCACTTCTTAAGCGCTGGTTATCCACCCTGACGCGGGGTTAAAGAACCTGTTACGGTCCCAACTATGGGCAAATATTTAACCCCCAAAACACTATCAAAGCTTACAATTAGGTTTTAATACCAGAAATACTTTGTAAAAAAATATGACCAGTGTCATGGGTCCTTACCTATAACTACAGAATGAACTCTTCCTAAAACAATGTATACTACGCCTCTCAAGAGAGAGAGTCGAATCAAGCCGAGCTTCTCGACTTGACGGTCGAACTTTCTGCCTCTGAGCAGAAAGGAACCCGGACGAGGCTCCGCCGAAGGGCAGAATCTCGTTCGGGGTGAAATGACCAACCCGATCTCGTTTTTACGAGTCATACGGGCATTTTTTGGCCGAGCCTACGGGCTCGGGAATCCCACGATAAAACTCGGCTTTGTGACACATGCAACCCTCGTGGGGTGGGTGGCTAGATACCGAATCAAGCCGAGCTTCTCGTCTTGACGGTCGAACTCTCTGCCTCTGAGCAGTGAGGAGCCCGGACGAGGCTCCGCCGAAGGGCAGAATCTCGTTCGGGGAGAAATGACCAACCCGATCCCGTTTATACGGGTTATACGGGCATTTTTTGGTCGAGCCTACGGGCTCGGGAAACCCCGATAAACTCGGCCTTGTGCCACATGCAATCCTCGTGGGGGTGGCTAGATACCGAATCAAGCCGAGCTTCTCGACTTGACGGTCGAACTCTCTGCCTCTGAGCAGAGAGGAACCCGGACGAGGCTCCGCCGAAAGGCACAGGCTCGTTCGGGGAGGTTGACCGACCCGATTCTGTTTTTACGGGCATTTTTTTTTTTTTGGCCGAGCCTACGGGCTCGGAAAACCCATAAACTCGGCCTTGTGCCACATCTTTCACTCGTGGGGGTGCAAGTAAATATCGAATCGAGTCGAGCCGATAGTAGTTCACTCCAAACCAGACTGACAGTCATACTAACACCTTCCGCATCTTGTATTATTATTTCGTGTAATATACTTTCGTTATTTCTACTCTTGTGTTCATGTTGTTCTTCCTTCGTCCTAACCTGGACCATAACAACCAGCAACAAAATTTTGAAGAAAAAAAATATTTTACTAGCTATGCATCATGAAAAAAAAATACCAGTAATAAAATTCTTGTATCGATTAAATAATCCATTGAGGTTGATATACCGTAAAACAAACCAAGCCATATATTTTTACAAAAAAAAAAAAATAATAATACGTATACATTTCTAAAAAAAATTACCAGTTATACATTTTTTGAAAAAAAAATATTACCAGCGTTACATTTTTGAAGTAAAAAAATATTACAAGAAAGAGATTTATTATTGATCAGAAACAGATAATTGAAGGGAAAAAAATTACCAGCAATACATTTATGAAGAAAAATATTAATAAAAATTGTTCGCTTTAAATAACCCATTGAGGTTGATATTAAAACAAACCAAACCAAAAAAACCCTTTTTTTTTCACAAAGCGAGAGAAACGACCAGGCAATTTAAACAAAACTGCATAACATTTATCAGCAAACACTTTCAAAAGCATTATTGCAAATTCTCAAATGAATGCAGCAAAGATATGCAAAGTTGAACAAAAGAAATATATACACATGGCGATCAGTGATAATTTGCGAACTGATCCAGTTTTTCTTATCAACTTGTGAAATGAAGGTTTTCCTGAACGGCCATTCCTCTAGATCCTTTTGTACTAATGCACATATTATCTCTTCAGTTGGTATCTACGCTGGAAAAACAAATATCTAGCCCTGCATCGATGGTAAGTTTGATCAATTCGGTAAAGTCAAATTTACAAATATACAGAGCGATCTTCTGTCTGTTGTTAACTGGGGCAAAAAATGACTTGTTAATTTTAACGACTGCAAAAATAAACTGTTCTCTATTAATCTTTTCATAGATCTCTTTCTGCCTTCCAGCAGTATGGCTGATGCTAACCTCCAAGAGAGTGACTTGTTGCACTTTCTCACGCTAACGTTCCAGGCTGACATAAATGGGAAAGACTATATTGAATCTAATGCTAGGCCAGATGATAAGAAAAGTGATTCATTGAGTCGTGGTATAATCTAATTATATATTTATAAGTCTACTTAAAATATTGCTGCCAAATATAATCCGGTGCTACTGCTATTTATCCAAAATGCAAAGAATAATCAGCAATATTATTGGTTCTGATATGGCGTATCGGTTTCAATCACTTTCCCAGCGACGCAAAGCTGCCTCCCTGGGACTATATAGCTGTTAATACTGTCATGGTAATTGTGCGATGAAGCTCTTTGCTATGGTACCCAGACATTATGAACGTAACCGCAGTACTAGACCGGCAACAAGGTCTCATCAATTTACAGCTGAACTGGCTAGATGTAATATTAAATTCTATGATAACAGTTCCTTTTCTCGCACTGATCGCATGTGGAAATCGATTACGGCCATATGAGTTGAAGCCAAATTTAATCTTCAAAAATTTAAATGCAGTATCAATCGTTATATTCTTTTTTTCCAAATTTCTTTTCGTTTGTTCTTACTCTTTAGTAGTATTACTATTTTCCAATATTTCCACACCCAGCAACCACTTCTGTCTTAGTGCCTTATCTAACTTGCTAGGGGTGAACTCGATTAATATATATATATATATATATATATATATATATATATATATATATATATATATAATGAAAATTAAACTGACCCTGTCGGTCGAATTTAGTATTTCTTGCTTAAATGAAATATTATATTAAGAATCATTAAGTACTACGATGAAATCTCATGCGCAGGTGTATATATATATATATATATATATATATATATATATATATATATATATATATAGAGAGAGAGAGAGAGAGAGAGAGAGAAAGAAAAGAAAGAAAGAAAGAAAGAGAAGAGAAGAGAAGTGCAGGTATATATATACATATATATATATAGATAGATAAAGAAAGAAAAAAAGAAAGAAAGAGAAGAGTATAAAATTGAGAAAATATTTCTGAGGTAGAAATAGGAAAATGCATTTTCATGGACTGACGTACAATTTTTCCTGTATGGGCATCTTACTTATTAGAAAACGCAGATTGTGTATGTGTGTGTGTCTGCACGTTTATATATTGGATCGGATTTCCTACATTTTTAACCGATTTCAACAAAACTTCACAGGACTACGTAAAATTACTTTGCGGTTGTTCTGACAGAGTCTAAATTTGGAGAAACACAATTGTTTTTGCACGAAATCAATTTGAAAACACGATTAAGAGGCATTAATGAAAGGGGAACAACTCATATCGAGTTATACTTATTAATATCGAGTTATACTTATTATAAAGCCCAGGTTGGTTGTGTGTGTGTGTGTGTGTGTGTGTGTGTGTGTGTGTGTGTGTGTGTGTGTCTTTGTTTATATATGGGATCGGATTTCCTACATTTTTCAACCGATTTCAACAAAACTTGTGTTTCTTATTGTCTTGCACACTTTTTTCTTTAATTTTACATTCAGAATGCTTTAAAAATTCCATTTACAAGACAATTGTTTATAATAAAATTCTATTCAATCGGTAGACTCATAACGATTGAAAACAATGTTTTTGTCTGAGTTTGAGTTTGGGTTTGACCAATTCGTAAAAACACAAAAAAATCAAAAAAAAAAAAAGAAAAAAAAAGTAAAACTAATTAAGACATGCATGTCCGTCAACCTTAAACAATAATCTTTGTCAATTTTATTTTTCAGTCTGTATGATGATCGATACTTGATCTATCTCTTACTGTTACATCCCCGAGCAACGCCGGGCTCTACTGCTAGTTAATAATATAAGAGAAAATTAAAATCCTACGCAGAGCATTATTAATATTGCTATAAAAGATATTTCCTTCTAAATGTAGAGAGGAAGGACGAATAATTATTTCCCTTGATGAAAAAAAATCGGAATGGTCTAATAATTCTGAGGTCTGTTGTCTACAAACAAATGAATGCACACTTTCATATATGACCTTCCTGCTGACATCCGATTTCAAGTTAGTATCTATGCTGATGACACACCTATTTACCCCTGTCAATTAGTAAGTCTGATTAGTTCGATGAGGTCAAATTGGTAGCACATCTCACAAAGGACCTAAAATCTGAATATTTCTGTTAAACACATGCAGCGGAACATATCTGCTCTTTAGAAATATATAATTATATCTATCGTATAAGTCGACAAGGCGTACTAGATGTACTGAACATTTTTAGCTCAAAATTCCAATTTGGGCCTATATCTAACGTATAGGTCGACCCCCACTAAATATAGGATAGGCTACCAGTGGCCCCAAATTAGCGGTAAATGAATTTAGGCTACACTATCCGATAACCTGTTTCAAAATTACATAAGGTAAAACCGCTTAAATGTATATTGAGACATAAACCGTAATATATTTCTCTATAATTTGCATAGGAAACAAGCTATAAGACACACCGGTAGGTAACGTATATTTTATCGGTGTTATTAAGCGAACATTTAAAATTCGTCAGGTCTACTGATACAATTATTAAAGTCAATATATACTCCGATAAAATATTAATACCGTAGATTACACATAATACCACGTAGTTTTTGATAATACTGCTAGTTATCGTTTGTTATTGGAAGGCACACAAGCACTCATCCGCCATTTATATGAGTAATGCTAACAAGCGACCAGTGACCCCACGTGGCGAAATGCAAAACTGTGTTAATATCCTAAATATATTCACCAAAGATAAGTTTTAGTGGTATATATTTGGAGGATCTGCTGGTGGTACGGTAAGTGGTATGCACTACAGAAATAGTTAGGAGTGATCTCCCACTTGTTTACAACTCGGATTGCATTTTATACCGGACATATAAATCGACTCCTAGTTTTGGAAATAAATTTTTAAGCTTCTATGCCGCAGTTTACGATACCTACTGTAACTAGAATTATATATATATATATATATATATATATATATATATATATATGCATCAAATTTATATTCGCTTATTAAATGGCAATGCGTCCATACACTCCGACATAAAACTATATTTAGAAGAGAAATAGGATGGGCAAAGTTTAGAAAAAAATACGGCTAAGTTCGAAATCATAAATTACAAAGTGGACACTTGTGTTGTATCAAAGGAAATATATAATACTTGCACCTAATAATAGGAACATCCTTTGGTCTTTTGATCCTTTGTTAGAGATACGATGATGTTTCACGCTGCCAGAACAGCTATTGTAGTCGTCTGTAAGTGTAACTTAAGTTCCGCCTGTATTGGCTTCCAAACAAACGTATGTAAAAGGCAAGAGATCCTTGCAAAGAGATAATTTAATTACAAAACCCAGCAAAGAACTGTTTCTAATAGTCGAACATTGAATGATAATGCCGAGAAAAGGCACTTACAGGGAGACACATAGAATGATTTGGGGAATAAAAAGAATATATTCAATTGCTTATACTGACAAAAGAAAACTACTCCAAGAAATATGTCCCATTTTCTTTCTCAAATATTTCCTCAAAACGTCCAGCAAATATATATATATATATATATATATATATATATATATATATATATATATGTGTGTGTGTGTGTGTGTGTGTGTGTGTGTGTTTGTATATCTGTGTATGTATGTTTGGGTGTGTGTGTGTGTAGGGGTGTAGAAATCAATCTTTTGGCAAGTTACGATGGCTTAATCTTCCTTGACACTAAATAAAATGTGTCAAAAGCGATGAATGGGATAAAAAGATATATAAACTATTTCTACGATATGAAATGTAAATTAAACGCATAACTGTCTGTCTGTCTATCTGTATATTATATATATATATATATATATATATATATATATTGATTGATTGATTGAGTGGTTGTTTTTTTTTTTAAGCCAAGACATATTTCTTTTTTGAAATTGTAAGACTTCGTTTGGTCGATAATAGGGATTTAGTAAAACATGTTTTACTAATTAACCCATAACTGGGGGACGATACAGATTATTCCATTTCCCCAGGGTGATTTGCGAGAACATAACGAACCCAGCTGGAATTAACAATTCTGATTAACAATCTCGTGCCATTATCCATTACACCACCCTCATATCCAAGCTTACATCACCTGGTATTCTCAAGTGAATCTTTTTCTCTCTTTTTTTCCTGGTAACAAAAACTGCTATCACATTATAGTATTTATCTTCTTTACGATTGTATGCATTGATACCTGGGCTGTAGCACAGTAAGTACATGGTTTCTTAATATAGCGTCTGAATAATGCGAATAGATAGTTTATGTTTTCATAGGTGCACGTATTGACCTGTAAATGAGATGATATAGCGGAAAGAATAACTATAATTGGTATGCTTAATCTTACGTAAATTTAAGCACATTTTGAGAAAGTCTCACTATTATTTTATGCGTGTCGTTATATCTAATAATATATGATAATTTATCCTTATTTTGCATTATAAATTTGATATTTCACATTGGAAGATCGATATAAGATATGCACCTCCACTTTTTCGCTAAAACAAAAGCATACTGTTGTGATAGGATCCACCTAATTTGCATAGTGGAGTACCGACCATATAAATATGGTTGGTACCGGGAAGACGGTGGGGAGGAATCAAGAGATTCAACCAGAGACTCTGCCCGACTGCGACGAAGTCAACACATTCTCCAGGAACGGTCTTCCCAAGAATATACAAAAGACTATATGTAAATATTGTGTACATTTCTTGTTTCAATACATTTTGTTCGAAGTACATTTTGTGTTGTATTATTATTCCATGCATTAGTCAAGTTTCCACACATACCATGATGAAAAACGGCCGCATCTTGATAAAAAAATAAATCGTAAAAATTTGATATTATTATTAAGAATAAAGATAAAAGTATTTTTGATTATTTTATGAATTTTTTTAAAAATTCTTTCTAGAAAGTTCGAAATTTTGGCTAAAAATCTCGTTTGTTTTTTGCGTCAGTGGTCGGCCAAAGATTAATATGGTTATTTCAGTGCCCTTTTTCCGGTAACACACACACACACACACACACACACACACACACACACATGCACACTTACTTTGATTTGGAAATTCTTGAAAATATCAAATAATTGTCAGTCCCAAATGAATGAAATTACTTTTTTATTTTTATTTTTTTCTAGAAAATCTTGGTTAAATTATGTTTTATCTTATACTCCAACTTTAAAATTTCAATATCTTCGTATTTATATTAATTAAAAGCAGGAGTCCTTGGAGAATCTGCAACATTCAAACAGCAACACTATTTACCGAACATCTGCTACGAATCGTAAAATAACAAATGCAATAAAGCCAGGGAATGTTTTTAATTACTTTTATAAATAAGACATATTAAAGATATTTTCTCAAGAATCTTTTCAATGAATTGTGAAATTTAAAAAAAATTAATTCGAAAAATATTTAAAGTTTTAAATCTATTAAAATTCTCTATTAATTTCCGCTTTTTAGATTTTATTATTAAGTGAAAACTATTTTTTACTAATCATAAATAGAAAATCCTAATACCAATCATCGATCACAAGATTAAAAAAAAAATTATGTATATAAACGTACCCATTTTTTAAAGTAGGGGTGACCATACATGACATTATAGTAAATGTAAAGTCAGCATTCCTAAAATTACGGAGAATATTTTCCCAAACTTTTAAGATTACCGAGTAGTTAAAAATTATATATAAAAGGCGTTCCTGTCATTTTCTTTAATTGTGTTTTATAGATAAAGTCGCATTAAACCCACAATCAATTTTTCGTCAACTTGTTATCTCTCGTCAAACACGTAAATATGGATAATATCGGTTAAAGCATAGCTTTTGTTTGGCTTTAAAATGCATTTCTTAGTTATTTTAAAATTAAAGTAAATTATATTTGTTTCATATCAAAATAATTATACTTTAATAATCTAATATTCTTCAAATAAAATTTTAGAAAAAAATATATTTCATTTGTGTAACATTTTCAAACAGAAATCTCTCTTGTTTGCAAATATCTAAAAAATGGCCAACTTTACTGAAGAAAAAGAAAATCGATTCCAATCAATATATTTTCTGTTTGATATACATTAGGCTATTTTACTTACTGGAAATAGAAAATTTAATAATTTAGCGTTCAATTAAAGCTAAAATGAAAGCTTTAATAAAGCTTTTTCATTGATAAAAAATCAATCAAAACTTAGGTTTCATGAATTAGTGGAGTTACCTAATATAAGACTATCTATAATATCATATGACTATATCAACCGCACACACTGCGTTTTCGTGTAGAAGTTTATGGTAGAAGTCATAGAGAATGATGTATTCGAAGACATAAGCAAACTATTAAGAAAAAAGAAACATTTCCTTGAAAACAAAAACAAGAGTACTGAATTTTTTAGGTCATATAAGTCCATCTATATCACAATGAATGCTGGACAGTTTCCTCACAAATGAAGAAGAGACTTAAAGCAACATAAATACCGAGAGTGCCCTGAACCAAACATATGGGCAACAACGAAGTTTTAGCGCAAATGTAAACAATAAGGATACTTATACTTAATATCAGACGGAGACAGTTGAAATTCCTAGGGCGCATAGAGAGATGGCAAACTATTAGACTCACAGGACAGAAGGAAATTAAAAGGCACAGATCGAAAAACGCATAAACGACTTAAAGAGTAAACGGATGGCGGATAATGATTAAAGAGCGATAACAAAAAAAAAGTCAAATATGAAGAGCAATAAAGAACATGAAGTTTTAGAGATCCTTCATCGCCAACGTTCTGATGGGACACGGCCAATATAAGAAGAAATTTATAATAACTGATTGCATTTATTGGGTGTTTCGCACGCCATTCTCAGTTGATGAATCATTGGACCTTTTGGAGTCATTTCCATATTTGATTCTCATATTTTGTAGCAAGAATTCGAAATGACGGCGGCCATTTTAGATTTTATCATCCCTACTATTTTGAACATCTGCTACGATATATGAGAATTTCGTGTGAAATAGGACCGATGTTTCATCTTTAGACAACCTGATGCAACGCATAACGGCGACTTACACCTTGGTAAATATTGTACATTTATGATTGTTTAAAGTTTACTATGACTTTTACAATTTAATACACACACACACATACATATATATATATATATATATATATATATATATATATATATATATATATATATATACACACATATATATATATATATACATATATATATATATATATATATATATATATATGTACATATATATATATATATATATATATATATATATATATATATATATATATAATTATTTATTTAAAAATATGATTCCAAATCGCGATTTGGAATCATATTTTTAAATAAATAATAATATTTATGCTCTACTTTTGTATCGAGCAGTATTTTTTAAGAATAATAACTAAAATACTTAGGGACTTTGGATTATTTACCTAACCAGTTCCTTCCTATTTTCTATATATTTTCACATATATATATATATATATATATATATATATATATATATATATATATGAACCAAGAACAGACAAAACTTATTTTTAATACTGAAAATAATGATAATAATAAAGTAAAACTGAAAACGGGCTAGCTAACCATTTCCGAACCTCGCTCAACAGAGCTAAAACTCTGTAAAACTCTGTTAGAGTTAATAAATTAAAAAGAATTATCATAATTAGTGGTAATAAAAATAAAATATTGTCTTTTCATGGCAGTCATTTAATTTTGTACCACAAGCCATATCTTTTATATATATATATATATATATATATATATATATATATATATATATTTAAAAGAAAAACAGACCACTTTAAGGTACTATTACAATAATTTATTTCACCAGAGTCCTTTTAAAAGGACGCCGGATCATCAGATACCACTTCCAACAACGAAATGAAACGAAAAATGAGATTAAAATTGATGTGTAGTGTAAGTTTGTTTGTTTGTTTTTATTGTTTTTTTTTTTTTGTGTGTGTGTGTGTGTGTGCGCGCATATATGAATATATTAAATCGAGTTTACGTCCAAGAAAAGCATTGAAGCCACTAAGACACAAGGTTTTACTGGTTTTGCAAGAGTTAGAAACATTACTATGAAGAGATTACACAAGAAGACTTATCGGGAAGACAGTAGACAGCGATTGACATTGCATGTAAATCTTTGAATATTAAAGTTGACTGGAAAAATTGGAAGAAATTCGGAAGAAGAGTTACACAAACGAGAATTGCGAGAAAAATAAAAAAAAAACTGTTAGCATAGAAATTAAGTTTATATCTAGCCAATTCAACTGTAAATGGATGAGACATTTGGCCTGTTTAATACTGTTCTTAAATTCATAATGTACCATAACGAAGATCTCATCGGGGCAATTACCATAGCAGTATTTATAGAAAAGACACAGGGAAGCATGTTGTTGGGAGAATGGCAGAAGCCAAACTGCCAGTTAAGGACAAATAATATTAAGGATTCTTCTTTGGATTTTATTACATACATACATACATACATACATACATACATACATACATACATACATACATACATACATACATACATACATACATACATACATGAGGAAGCACGGTGGAGTAATGGATAGCGGCTTGGATTGAGGAATCGCAGAGCCGAGTTCGAATTCCAGTCGAATCCATTACATTCACTTACGTGCTAATACCCTTGGGAAAGTTATGAATTCTCTATGGGTAAATAGCAGGACAGACTGGGTTCTATAGCCTTGGATGGCAACTGGTCTAGGAGAAGGAAAACTCTGAATTCAAAACCTGCAGAGGGTCGTTTGGGGACCTTGTGGCACGTAGTGCACCAGGTCTCTGTATTCAACCCTTCAAAAGTGTGGATGGTCCTGCACGAAACCTTCACCACTATAATCAAAATCTCATGTGCTGTTGTCGGGCTGTCGGTTTCCTGGGAACTGATCTGTTTGACCCTCATACGTCGAACTCGACGGAGAGTCGACTATATATATATATATATATATATATATATATATATATATATATATATATATATATATATATATAGAGAGAGAGAGAGAGAGAGAGAGATATTGTGTGTGTGTGTTCGAAGTTCAACAACCCAACTTGAACCTCGGCCTGTTCATCCAAAATTCCGATCAAAATACTGAACAACTTATTCGAAAATAGCATAAAATATTATACAGAAAGAAATTAGCTCTTTTCTCTAATCAAACTTGCTTCGATGAATACCTGCTGCTTAAATGTACCTTATTCATTTATGTATTTCTATAAGTAAAACACCAAGATACAAAGTCAATGTCAGGACGCCTCCTATATGTTGGTTAATTGATTGTGTAACAAACTATCGCCATTAGTTATTTCCCTTGAGGATGCTTCAGAATTGATAGAATTTCAAGCTTAGGAAAACCAACTCAGGCTCCGGAGAACATTATAATCTTCCCTGTCACGCCTGGAACGCACAGCTATACGCACACGCGGGAAAGCAAGCGCGCACACACATACACATACACACACACATACATATATGGCACATACAGCAGATTTATCTATCTATCTATCTATTTCTTTCTCTGTTTCTGTCTGTCTGTCTGGCTGGCTCCCTCTGGCTCTCTGACTCTCTCTCTATATATATATATATGTATATATATATATATATATATATATATATATATATATATATATATATATAGTGGGGGGTTGTGTGTGTGCATACATGCATATACAGTGTGATTGAAAACTAATATATATATCAGTAGCCAGCCTAGTGCCTAACTTAACACCCTGTTTTTTTTGTGTTTGTTTTGGAGTGGGTAAGCGAGCAAATCTACTATATCAAACCAAGAATTTGGAAGAACTTGAACGACACTAGTTTTAATGGGATATATATATATATATATATATATATATATATATATATATATATATATATATATATATATATATATATATATATATATATATGTAGAAAAGAAAATATTAGAATAAAAACTACACGGTAACATCTAGCCATTTCAAATGTAAATGATACCTTGCTACCAATTTAGTTCTGGGATTAAATTGAGAAAGTCATGGTACCATAGAGGAATATTTTCTCAGAACAATTTCCATGAAGAATTTACGTGTAAATCATTCCACTTCATCAACAGATGGTAAAAATCCCAAAGTGAGTTAAGAGACGAGGAATTTAAGACTTATTTTAAACTATTGCAGAGCCGCCAGTAATCACGTAAACAAAACTTGTTCGAGGTAACATTGTGCCTCATTCTAACAGCAGACGAAGACTTAACCTCTTTGCAAGCACGTTTACAATTATTGCAAGCAGAACACACACACACAAACACACACACACACACACACACACACACATATATATATATATATATATATATATATATATATATATATTACAATGAATCATTCATACAAAATTAAATTATTAAAGTTAAAGATATAAAATGGCGAAATCATTTCGCTAACAAAATTTTAAAGGTGCATTAACCTACCAATCATGGAAATTATTTTGTTTTTGGGAAAATTCAGGTTGCATCCGAGACTACCTGAATTTTCCCCAAAACAAAATAATTTCCATACCTGAAGATGACTGAATGTGCACTCGAAAGTACTTGCGTTTTTAAAAAAGATCTTTTACAGCTTATAATTAAAAAAAAAAACCCCAAAAACAAGGATAATAACATTCATCTCGTGATTGGTAGGCTAATGCACCTGTAAAATTTTATTAGCGAAGAGATTTTATATCATTACCTTTACTTATTTACTTTTTGTATGAATGATTCATTGTAATATAAATTAAACTGCACTACATATTTGATACATATATAAATGTGGGTGCCTTTGTGTGTGCTTGTGTGTGCGGCTGTTCTACTTGCAATAATT
>CAHIKZ030004400.1:1990000-2062500 GCA_903632075.3 Acanthosepion pharaonis
CTATAGACTCTCACTCAGGCCAGTAGAAAATGGCCGCAAACTACATGAAAACTGTCGTAGAAGCATGAAAAAATCGATCATTTTCACTATCGATGGGGGTTGGGAAATGCAAAGTCGGTCTTGACCTTGCCGCTAACTTGGAGCATGTGCATGTATATTTTGGTGCAAATCCGTCTAAAAAACACACACACACACACACACATACACACATCCCATATATATATATATATATATATATATATATATATATATATATATATGTAGTGTTTCTTTTAAGTAATTCACCCCAAGCAAGGTAAGAGTGCCACTAGCGCGCAAGACGTTACAAAGAATTGAAAACAAGAGTAAGGAGACATATATGGGGAGAGGATATAAAGAAGGACGTGGAACAAGATCTTGGCATCAGAAGATGTCGATTGAATATTTGAAGATCATTGTTATCAACGGATCATATAAGAGCTAGGGAGTTCCACAGACGAGAAGTGTGGGAGAAGTTACTCTATGAGTAGAAGAGACGCTTACATTAAACCGTTCTGACAGTAAAAGGGCTAGAACCACGATGCTAGCCTAGTAGTTCGCTTAAATTCATGCAGTATGGGAACCAGCGAAAATAGCTCGGAGTAGTTGCCGTGAAAATTCTTGTAGAAGAGACCAAGGTGAGCCACGACACGTCTATTGTTTTCTATAATATGGTTATATAACATATAGTTAATTTACTTCTCAATAGGATCTACAGGGTGGTCTGAAAGTCTTGTCACCCCTACCAAAAATTAATGAGAGCAATAGAAGAATAAGTAATGCAATAATACTAAGCACGTGTACTGGATTCAGCTTATTCAATTTCATTGACGCTGTCACCCATCGAGAGGGTTTGTATGAACACCATCATTTTTGTGTCAGCTATCTGTAATAGAATATTACATTATGTATGGTGACAAGACTTTCGGACCATCCTGTATAATATATTGTAATCTTATGTCCATAATATATTTCCATATATTCTTAATATTAAACTAGTTCCTTACCCAGGAAGATGCCACATATTGGGAGGTTGGAACAATAAATCTTGAAAGATGGGGAAAGTTGCTGGAGCGAAATGGCCGAAATACCTTTGAATAACTATTGTGTACAAATATCTAAATATTGTCTTTGAAATTCACTTACAAAGCACCAAGTATTTTTGTTCGAATCCACATTAAATGAAACTATAAATATTTCCGTTAGTATGAGTTGAAAATAAAGAAAAAAATATAAAGCATGCAGGAATTTCATCCGTAGGTTTGTTTAATAATACTCGATTCCACATTAATAAATATCAAACTATAGTGTTTCTTTGTATCGTATGATCTTGATGAGCCAGTCGGGGCGTGTGGTAGTGAATTTTCAACTCCAAAGTTATGCCTGACCCAAGGGTCATGATCTGAAGAAAATTTTATTTGGAATATACGTGCAACTGCCGTTCCGCCTTCGTAGATAGATATATAGTACAAAAAAGTGATAGATAGATTCCTGCAACTGCATTTCAGCCAAGATATATATATATATATATATATATATATATATATATATATATATATATATATATAGATAGATAGATATAGATAAGAACATAGATAGATAGATAGATAGATAGATAGATAGATAGATAGATTCATGCTACTCTGCTATTATAGATAGAGATAGATAGATTCATATATATATCTGCTATTATAGATAGATAGATAGATAGATAGATAGAAGAGAGATAGAATGAATATGGACAGATATATATATATATATATATATATATATATAGAGAGAGAGAGAGAGAGAGAGATAGATAGATATGATAGATAGATATATATAGATATGAACATATATAGATAGATAGATATAAATAGATAGATGAATAGGCAGAAAGAATGAAAGTAAGAGATATAGATTCCTGCTACTCTGTTTCACCTATTATAGATAGATAGATATGAACAGAGATAGATAGATAGATAGATATGAAGATAGATAGATAGATATGAATAGAGATAGATAGATAGATAGATAGATAGATAGATAGGAACATATATATATATATATATATATATATTCATAGATAGATAGATAGATAGATAGATAGGAACAGAATGGGAGAGATAACTATATAGATAGATGAGTAGGAATCAGAAGTATTTATTGTATTTATTTGTTTGCGTTACCGTCTAAATTTGATAAAAATTGATTGAAATAGACTTTGATAAATGAATAATGTTGTTCACATCAAACACAAATATTATCGTTCGTGTGGCTACCCTCTGTATAGCAGCAGATACAACTTGCACACTTTGAGACTTCCTGGCGCCTCGCATATCCGAAAGCTTGAGGCGAATTAATGAAGCGGACGTAGTCTATTTACTACCGACAAATAGCAGCAATTTGGTCACACTGTTACGTTCTGGAAGACGCAACCAGAGATTCTTCATTCGCTGACGCCATGGTGATGAGAAATGATAATAATAAAAAATGCTGGTTTTATATAAAATCCCTTGAATATATTAATATATAAGCTGGTCAACAGATACATAATATATATATATATATATATATATATATATATATATATATATATATATATATATATATATATATATAAAAATATGAAGAAAAAAACAAAAAAATGTTAATATGCAATTATGCTGTATTAATGTTAATATAAAGTCAACGTCAGACGTTTCGGTCTATTTTAGACCATCTTTCAGGACATTTTCATTTAAACATAATTAACATTAGAACATATAAAATTCAATATGAAAAGACGATGGACACAAGAGCACAACTAATCCAAACAGATAACTGATATTTTTATATGATCAGCGTTCCGTTTACATATGATCACGTTGTCGTCACGTGGGCGATGTTGTGAAAACGTATTCGAAGATGATTTCCAAATATTAAAATAGACCGAAACGTCCGACGTCGACTTTATATTAACATTAATACAGCATAAATGCATATTAAGATTTTTGTTTGTTTTTTCTGTATATTTTTCTTCATACTGTCGGAAAAAAAAGAAACATATTGGATTTTAAAATTAAATACACATAAACTAGGGTTGAATAGGGACTTCGGTGTTTTAAATCTTTATAAATATTTCAATAGCTAAGCCATTTTTTTTAGATATAGTTAAAAAATTTTTTTTAAACAACATTTAAAATATTTATGACAGTTTGATTTAAGTTAGGAATATCCGAACAGTGACGTTCCATATCACGTGACGTCCGCGTCTCTCGAAGGACGCTACTTGCTAACAAACAGTAATTTTAATTTATTTGTAACAAACAGTTATTTCTGATGAAAGATTGAGGCAATTTGAAGTGTCAAATATATATATAAATAAATAAATACTTTCATAAAATAAAACATTATTTTTTAAATTTGCAACTTTATATATATATATATATGTGTGTGTGTGTGTGTGTGTGTGTGTGTGTGTGTGTGTGTGTGTAAAAATATATAGAAAATAGGAAATAACTCGTTAAGTAAATAATGCAAAGTTCTTTAGTATTTTTTTTATTATTTTTAAAAAATAGTGCTCGATACAAAAGTAGAGCCTAAATATAATTATTTATTTAAAAATATGATTCTAACGCTACAAAAGAGTTCTCATGTTTCAAAACAAGAGCCGAAATCTTCAATATAATTGTTTGAATTAAATTGAATTAAAGTACTAAACTCTGTTCCATCATGAGAACTCTTATGTAGCGTTGGAATCATATTTTTTAAAATAAATAATTATATATATATATATATATGTGTGTGTGTGTGTGTGTGTGTGTGTGTGTGTGTGTGTGTGTGTGTGTGTGTATATTTTAATCCGTAAACGTACCTCCGAAAGGAGTCTAAAATGATGGCACACAGCAAAAAGTGCTTTATGTTAAAATGTCAGATAATTTATATTATATTTATCCCGATAATCTGGCGTATTCATTACTGGGCATACTACCAATTTTGCTACAGAACAATTATGTCACTCAACGCAGCAACAAAACACAAAGGAATTAAACGATTATCTAAACGGAACAAGTACTATATCGGTGTCTGCAGACACACACAGACACACACCAGAGAAAAAAAATCCAGATGACATGCATTTAACGGATGTCAGATTTCAATGAAAAATACATCCCTACCCCCTAACAAAACGTAACTAATAACTGATACATCAAAATACAGCGATAATGAACACGCAAACACCCCTTGTCTGGTTGAATTGGATTTCTCTGTATCCGTGGAAACAATAATTATGATTCTTGCTGTGTCTTTAAAAACGCAGTATTTTTTTAAAAGTTACTCCAAAATTCGCTTGAGGATGAAATGGAACTAATGTATATATAATTTATTTACAATAAAAAATTAAATTGAAGATCTTTCAGCTTCCATTTTAGAAACATGGTTAGAATTGTAGTGAAAAAAACATATTTTAAATCAGTTGGCCATCATTATATATATATATATATATATACACACACACACACACACACACACACACACATACATACATATATATATTTTGAACAATAAAAAAATATTAAAAAAAAAATCTTCAGACACACTGAATGGTTGTAGATTAACATTCTTTCGAAAAAATTTTTTATTATTATTTTCATTTAGATTCTCTACTAGTTTCGAGAAAGACCAGGAACACGTGTGAAATCATTGAAAACAAGAAATATTTTTGCTTGCTGTTACAAGAAAACTACAGACCCTCTTAATATATATATATATATATATATATATATATATATATATATTGCCATCCATAAACAGACTGTTTCGCTGTATCACATCTCATCGGTGTGGCTAGACATCCGATTGCCTCAAGCCAGGATCGAAACCCGACTGATTTGGCATCAGTCTGAAAAATTTCCCCTAAGCTACCAGCTCCCGACGGAGAGGAAGGTGAATGTTTACTTATTTATTCTTGAATAAACACGCCAGTGACTCAGAGTGATCGATTCATAAAAGATCTTTGCTTTATTAGCATTGTTCTTTTTTATCATCTGTTTACAAATCTTTCCCTCTGAATTTTATTCTTTCGTGGGTATATATATATATATATATATATATATATATATATATATACTGTCTAACATTTTAATAACGAGGTGACAATTTTCCATTTTGTTTAAAATCTACACGTTGGAATTTAACAAACTTTTAATAGAATGATGGCAACAGTTATATGCGCGTACTGTGTAAAAACTGTAAGATATGGCGCATGCATTACGCGATACTTCACTTTTCCATACTATTAACTCGTGACTTTATAATCGGGGGCAATTATTGGTCGCACTTGTGGCTTGAAAAAGGTAAATCAACATTGGAAATAACGAAAATGATTGGAAGATATCACCAGACTGTGAAAAGATTTGTTGCAACTCCTACGAAGATACGTAAGTGGATCGATATGAGTCACTATAGGGTTGTTTCCCGACGTTCTCTGTCGCAAATTAAGCTTGAAGCTGTAAATAACCCAGACCTTATCAGCGGAGAAATTTTCAAAAGCACTGGAAAAACAACTGTATCTATAATTACTCGATGTTGTCTACTGAAAAACTTCGGGAAAGACACGTACAAAAGCATCTGAAATGGGCAGAAGATAGCATTAAGGTCGATTTCTCAAAGGTTTTGTTCACAGACGAATCTCGTGCTACCACTGATGGCCCTGACGGTTGAAGCAAAGACTCGGTCGTAAACAGACGACATCGTCATCAACGCTTGAGACGGCAACATGGAGAAGAGGGTATCATGATTCGGACTAGTATTATTGGAGATCTCATGGTGGCGGTATTAAAATGACTGAAGATGCTTACTTAACCTTCCTTAAACCTCGCTTTAAAAAGCAAAGGATCATATTCAGGATTTATGCAAGATAATCCTCCCTCGAATGCAGCGGATAAAACTATGGAGTACCTACAACATTGAGGTTTTTGTGGACCTCGTAATGACTGATCATTTCTCCATACTTAAACCCAATCGAAAACTTGTGGTGCATTCTGAAGTATTTAACTCACAACTATTTTTGTCCTATCACCGGATCTAACCAACGCCTTTATACACTGTGCCATGTGTCCTTAAGGCAGTGGAGAACTTTGAAAGGGGAATTAACAGGAGATAACTGATAACTGATATCCATTATACGTGGCACGTGGAACTAGAACAGTCTACCCCAGCGAGCGAAATGAAGATTTCAGTTCAACATTCGAACTACCTGAAGGTCGGAGCTTACAATGACCGAAACGTTGTAATAAATATGGCAGCAAAGATAAGAACAATAGTTCGAATAATGTAAATAGTGTTGATCGTACCAGTTTTCTTGCTGATGTTACAGTGTAAACATGGCCGCTCTGCTAGCAGTGTACACTAACAAGGGACAAAGAGCAGTGATCCGATTTTTCAGGTCGGAAGTTGGGTCACTGGCTGAAATTCATAGGTGGCTTTTAGCACAGTTTCCGCGACAGTGCACTGCCGCGTAGACGTGTGAATTTTAATTGTGACCAGACTAGCGTGACCCATGGAGGAGGAGCAGGGTACGGTCGTCTCTTACCAATGACGAGAAGATTCAACACGCACAAGAGATGGTAATGGCGATCTGTCGATTTATCGATGAGGCGGCATGTTCTCCGCTGAATCGGGTCACTGCTCTTTGTTCCTCTTTGGTGAATACTACTGGCAAAGCGGACATGTTTACACTGTAACAGCAGCAAGAAATCTATAGTAGCAACTATAAGCACGCATGAACAGATGACTGTGTGACAAACTTACAAATGTGTTATGGCAAAAGTGTGCATAAATTCTGACTTACCTCGCATAACAACTAAACTCTTGCAGATTCCAAATTCTCTTTTACAAAACACTAGCGGAATTTAGTAAAGATTAAAAATAGGGTTCCATTTCGCGCACTGAATACCGTGTAGGACATTAATATATATATAGGAGGCACGGTGGAGCAGCTTGGATTGAGGAATCGCAGAGCCGAGTTCGAATTCCAGTCGAATCCACTGCATTCACTTACGTGCTAATACCCTTGGGAAAGGTATGTATCCTCTTCATCTCCCTCCAGCTATGGGTAAAATAGCAGGACAGACTGGGTTCTATAGCCTTGGATGGCAACTGGTCTAGGAGAAGGACAACTCTGAATTCAAAACCTGCGGAGGGTCGTTTGGGGAACCTTGTGGCATGCATTCGGTGCACCAGGTTTCTGTATTCGTCCTCCAAAAAGTGTGGCTGGTCCTTCACAAGGCCTTCACCACTATAAACAAATCTCATGTGCCGGTGTCAGGATGTCGGTTTCCTGGGACTTGTCGGCCTGACCCTCATACGTCGAACGCGACGGGAGAGTCGATTATATATATATATATATATATATATATATATATATATATATATATAATCTGTGTCCATGAGTGATGGAACAGTGTGGACGATAAAGATGTGACGGACGCTGAGACAAGTTAACGAACAGAATAAATACTTATATTTGAGGGAATTTTCAATATTGAAATTCCATTTTATGAAGCCAAACAAATCATTATCATTTCCACTCAAATCCATCCACATCACTGAAATCGTTAAAAAAGATTCTAGTGTAGAAAATATGTTTTGTTCAAACACAAGCCTCTTATGTATAATTATGTTATGACTGCAGTTTTTTTTTTTTTTTTTATTTCAAGCCCAAATCTTCGATGCTATTCTTGAATAATTCTTTAAAACAAAAACATAAAAAAAAATTCTCATTATTTTGTTATTCTTATCTTCCCACTTTCGGGATACATCGTTTTTTCACACATTTCTTTCTTTCTTTATTTTTCTTTCTTTCTTTCTATCTATTTTTCTTTCTTTCTTTCTTTCTTTCTTTCTCGATCATTTATCTATCTATCTATCTCAGTAATCTGAGATCTCAGTCACTTGATATCAATAGATCCCACCCTCATCTTTCTCTCTCTCTCTCTATATATATATATATATATATATATATATATATATATATATATATATATAGAGAGAGAGAGAGAGAGAGAAGAAACAGCCTCTGAGGGGTTGACTTCAGTGCTCACTTTTATATTTATATTTACATAAGTTCTATCTCTGATATTGAGCACTTTATCCCATAAATATAGCACAGCTTAAAACTATATTTCTCCACACACCCACACCCACACACACACCATATATATATATATATATATATATATATATATATATATATATATATATATATATATATATATATCAGTTTTGACATATATCTCTCTACTTAGCTAGCAAGCTATCAAAATGATAATGCTTGAGTCGATAAAGCACGTGTTATGTATACACGGAAACGCTGGGTTGCAAATATTACATCGAAAACGTTAAAAATACAGGGATGCTCAGCTTTAAGATCTTTAGATTTTGACATCCGATGTATTTAGATTTATAATTTAGTCGATCACATCTTTGTGACCGAGATATTAATGATTTATCTTGTTGCTCAGCCTTAAAATGTGCCCAGTTTTTATTTAAAACCTTGTAAATACATCCAATTGGATTTAACGATTTTACCATCATGACATTTAAGGTCAGAGGTTATTGTAAAAATTTGTAAAAAAGACGGGAATTATTGTCTCGGGTCATTGATAGTTTTATGACTAATTGAAACAGAAATCAAAGAAGGATTTGATATTAATATCGGATTTATAATACACAAGGTAATAACTTTAGAAACAGTAAATATGGAAATGTTTTTGTAATCTATATGCAGTGGGATACGTGATGTATACTCCCCTTGTTCTAGGGTGGTCTTTTGCTTGATGGGGTCAATTGCAAAACAAATCTGCATTCCACTCTCTCAGCCGTCTTCTCCCGGACATGTGTCGAAATATTTTGGGGTTCAGAATTAAAAGACATTAGAAAAAGAGAATTTGAAAGCTTATCTATTTTATTAAACACATCGACGTGTCCATAGTCTAACTAACCAGTGCAGTTGCTATCACACCCCACTGTCGAGCAGTTTCCATACACGAACTAGCACGTCTGCATTCTTCGATATTTAAAATTTACTCACTGAAAAGACTTTCTATCTCTCTAACATCTCCCTTTTTGCTCAGCCTATCAAAATCGACATCCATATTTTGTCTACCATCTGACCTTAAAGTTCAGCCTCAGAAGGTCTGATCCAAAATACACTGCCACAAAAAAATAGTCTGAAACTATTATTTAATACTCCTTAAATCCATTTTATTTCATGTACATTATATTTAACGTACGCATTGAATAAACGATATAAGAAAAATGCCATCAATAAAATTCCATTCTTCTCCGGAAAAAAAATCCGTGAAGAGGCCTGCAACACTTTCGTTAGTTAGCTAAGAAGAGAGTGTTTAGAGAAGACTGATAAACTCTATTTACAAAGTTGTTGAAGGAGAGAAGTCAGCCTAATTTGTGATGTGACTTCAATACTGGAAAGAGCAATAACAGTTACTGGACTTGAGAAATGTTTCCTGAAAAAAGAAAAAAATTAAGATAAATATTTTATAGATTTCAACCGACAACACTACTGGCTGATCGGTTAATGAATACTGAAAGTCTCCTTATCAGGAAACGGCTAATATTACCATTGCCATTCGAGCCGAAACTGTTCTCATAATGATGATGATCATCTTTAGTTCATTATTTAAAAAAAAAAAAAAAATTACTATTTATATTAATTATACCATATTGCGTCATTCACGATCACAACTCCCGTATCTCTTAGGGTCATAGCGGAACCTCATCTATTAGAACTATAGTAGAAATAGTGTTTCATGTGCAAGCATATCTGACGGAGACCAGCCCTTTCAAAGCTGGTGTGAATTCACAGTTTTACTTCTCCTAGACAGGTTACCCACCAAGACGACAGGTCTTATAGCTGGTGAGGGGGATAGATTCCTAGCATTCCTAATGGTATTATCACGTAAGTGAATGTAGTGAACTCGACTAGAATTCGAACTCCGCTCTCCGATTCTTCATTCGGAGCCGCGCTTCATTACTCCATCGCGCACCCTCGACTCATTGATAGATGGGTAAGTATGGGAAAAAACAAACTATTCTACGATTATATACTTTAATTTACAGTCACATTGTTTAAAATTAAAATGTGTGAAAAACTGGTTGAATTTCCCGATTTGTAATGATTGGGGCGCTTAGAACAGTCGCTCAAGAGTCGTCGACTAAGCGCCCCAGTGCTTATTATAACAATGGTGATTTGAATGCAAGGAGAACCTATTAAAAATGTGCATTGTTCATAGCGGAAAGAAAGGCGAGAACAGTACTGAAAAATGTAAATTTGCCATCATTATAACTTCGTTCGGAGCCACTAGAAGATGCAACGTTGAAAGTTAATTTGGAGAACGAAGTAAACATGACGTGTATGACAATAGATAACAAAGTCTTGTGCTTAACAAAACGCGAAGAAATAACATTAATCATGTTAAAATAAAACTTCGAGATATTGTACGCAAATGATAGGGAATATTGAATAATTCTAATGAAACATAAATTAGAATAAATGTTACAGAAGAATAGAAATATGTAGGCTACAAGTAGGCAATGTCTCAAGTGATTAATTAAAGTTACAATTTTAAAAAGGAAAAAAAAAATAATAGGAACACTATACAATGAAGACATTAAATGAAACAAATTTTGTGTTGTATAATTTTAACACTTTTTTGATTTAGTTTGTTCTCTTGAATTAAGGTTAGACTCAAATTGTCTCATCTAATATGTCTAATAATATTGTTTGATCTAAAGATGGCGTCTCTTATGATTTGATATCAATATCATAGTTATAGTGCAAAAGTTAATAGCTTTTGGAAATTATGTGATTTTTTTTTCATCTATATGCAGTCAATTATGTGCCATGCGTAAGAAAGGCTTAGGCGATCATGTATCTTTCGATACATGACTGACGAGACAGATTTTTTCCAGCAGTTGGTTGCCAATTCTTTCTGCGGTAGACCAGTTGCCATCCAAGGCTAGAGAACCTAGTCTGTCCTGTTATTTACCCATAGTCAGTCAGTTATGTGCCATGCGTTAGAAACGCTTAGGCGATCATGTATCTTTCGATACATGACTGTCAAGGCAGATATTTCCCAGCAGTAGGTTGCCATTTCTTTCTGGGGTAGGCAAGTTGCCATCCAAGTCTATAGGACCCGGTCTGTCTTGCTATTTACCCATAGCCGGGGGAGAAGAAGAAGTTTTATACCTTTCCCAAAGAGAACGTAACAGATTGGGATACGCATTGAATAAATCATGTGAAAAATGACATCAGTAGAGAATGGGAGACCAACGGAACTTTTGTTAATTAGTTAAGAAGAAAGTGTTGGAGAAGACTGATAAGGTTTATTGCTAAAGCTGAGAAAACAGACTAATTTAAGGCGTGACTTCAATACTGGAAAAAGAAATAACTGCTACTGGACTTGAGAAATTTATTTTCTTGAAAAAATATTTGAAGATAAATATTTTATAAATTTCAACCGACAACACTACTGTCTGTTCGATTAGTGACTGCCGAATATTTCCTTATAAGGAAACGGCAAATATTACCATTGCCAAGCCAAAACGGTTTCATATTTTTTATTGCTTATTAAATTTTAACGCTATTTTTTATTATACTACATTGCATCATTCGTGATCAGAAATCCCTTACCTCTGAGGTTCATAGAGGCACCGAATCTATTTTAACCGTAGTAGCAATGATGGTTCATGACAGTATCTGCGTTGTACTGTGACGGATATCGTCTTGGAATAAGAAATACCAGAGCCGATTTCGAATTCCAGTCAGGTTCATTAAATTCTCTTACACGCAAATACTCTTGAGAAAGGTATGAATCCTTCTCTTCACTCCTCTCAGTAGAGGCCATGATATAATACTTGGTTAGCAACCAGTCTACTGGAGAAAGAAACGACAATCTACTGTGGGGAAAATCTTCTGCCTAGCTAAGCCTGAATGGAAACAAGAAATATGACGTACGGCAATTAATTGACAGAACAAAAGATGAAGACTATAAAATACGCCTCTCTTTTCCGTCATGTGCTTTAAGACATTAATAAATTTAAAAGCACACCTATTTTTATGAGTCGTTTGACGTAGTTAACTCGAAGCAGTTTAAGGTGGCATATTCTATATTTCCATACATGTTTCCATACATCTAAACTGTAGTTATCTCTATCTATAAAAGGCAGGATCTGTGTGTGTGTGTGTGTGTGTGTGTGTGTGTGTGTGTGTGTGTGTGTGTGTGTAACGAATGCACGGCCGCAATTTTAGACAGTTGCACCAAAATTTACATGCACATACTCAGAAGTTAGTGGAAAGGCCAAGACCGACTTTGGATTTTCCCAACTCCCATCGATAGTGGAAATAATCGATTTTTTCTTGCTTCTACGGCAGTTTTCATGTAGATTGCAGCCATTTTTCTACTGGCCAGGTGAGAGCCTGGCTGGCTGCCACCAATAGTCAGGAAGATTCTATTGGCCAGCGTGAGAGCCAACAGCTGACTGAAACGAATGTTAACTAGCATGCTAGCATGCAAAAAAAAATCGATAGCTGCATTCGTCACAAGTGGGAAAAATTTAAATCTGCATGGCACTTCTCCAATTGGCTCATTCGCTTGCTTAAACTCAACGTTGATTCTGATTCAGCAGAACTGGGTTGGGTGTGAAAAAAGTATTTGTTGTTAACATTCTTTTTTCATTCGGTTTTCCAGTTACGAGTCCTTTTTAAGGCTGATCGTTTTGTGTTCATTTTGTTTAGTTCTTTTTTCGTAACAGATTTAATGTTTAGTATAGAAGCTTAGAAAAAATTCGCAGTGTGAGATAAGGCAGGGAGTAAGGCATGTAGCAACATCAGCACGGCAAAGGGCACTCCTTTAAAGGCAAGGAAGGGCAAAAATATTTTAAGACAAGTGATAGCGATTGTTGTATGAGTCGTACGATTTTTTAATCAAGAACGGACAACGCCGGGCCATGCTGCTAGTAAATTATAAAATTTCAAATCGAAACATTCAATGAAATATGTTGCAAATTTTCCAAACTATTCACGTAAAACATGGAAAACAAGAATTTTAAGCAATATGTTCACAATACATGGAAAAATAAGAAAGTGCCGGTTAAAACTAACGCCAGGAGAAAATGTTTAAAGTTACGATGACATTTTTTTTCGCCAAACATCTAAACGGTAATTATAAACGAATATTTTGGAAAGTGAAAATTTTCATTTGAAATCACGGCAATGTGAACTCTGATCATTTGATTTGATGATTTTACTGCTTATCACCCCCTTGTGTATTATTCATAACCCATACTTTTTCGTTGGCAAGAATATTTTTCTTATTGCATTAAAAATTTCTTTTTTTAAATAACAATCATTTTTCCACATGAAGTCATACTATGTAACACGTACTTAGGACAGGATATGGATCCATTTATTTCACAAGTGTATATTCGCTACAATGAATGTAAAGAACCCAACCGAAAATCGAACTCGGATCTAAATTTCTCATATCGCACCAACCGCACATACAATATGAAATCAAGCGTCAATTAGAACTGAGGCCTTCCTTTTTCCATTATTGTTGTGACGTATGGCGGCCATTAATAATGAAGTATATCTCAAGTCTTCAATGTTAAGACAAAACAGTATTTAATTACAACCGCAAATAAATACTTAACAAGAACAAAGAAGTAAAAGTCAACCAAAGATAATTAACCATTTCAGTGAATCCCTTATTAGTAGTGCGGCTCGGCTTAACGTCTGGTAAAATTCGAAATCAAAACCCAAATCATCGACGCACAATAATTCACACTAATTCGACTGGATAGTTCCACTCAGTAGTCACTCAATAATCACCGCAGTCAGTAGCCTGACACCGCTATTTATACACCTGGCGGAAAATATATATATATATATATATGTCCAGAGTGTCACGCTCGAACCTCTGTATCAGTAGTTACTCATTTACTTCCTATATGACAATTATGAATTATAATTTTGGAAAGTGAATCTTCAAGGAACTATATAGGGAGATTTTCAAGTTTTTCTTCTGAAATCAAGGAAACACGTACTTTAAGTAAATATTTTGTTGATATTATTATTATTATTATTATTATTTCCTTTGATTTATGTCGTATACAAATTTCCTACCGGGTCATAGACCTAAGGTCAGAAATGGCTTCATGACATTTTCCACTAATCATAAAAACAAAAACAAAAAAAAATAACCCAGGATCAGATATATTTTACAAAAATAAAGCTCTTCGTAATGTGTTACCTGTACTTGTGTGTATAATCGTTTGTATTCCTTCAAGGGATGGACTACCAGGAATCCCTTCAATGAATCTATCGGAACATTTTCCATTCACTCCGAGGGCTCCAACTAAAAATGGTATTATTGGTGTCTTTATCTGCCACAATTTTTAGATTTTCAATTAAAGATCCTGGTATTTTGATAGTTTTTGAAATCTTCAAAGATACATTACAATCTGCAGAGACTTCTATGTCAATGATAAAGTGCATTATTATTATTATTATTATTAATAATAATAATAATAATTTAAACGTTATTTTTAGTCGATACCCAGTCTTGAGTAGATGCCCTATTTATTTTAAACTGTATCTTGCTTCATTGTTCAGCATGAACAATCGAGAAATCTTATTAAAGAAAATGCGCCTTCGGCAGGTTTCGAACCCGCGTTTGATGCGAGGTCCTTTGACCACACGGCTGCGAGGAGCGTCATAATCAAACAAGATTCTATCTGCATTTAATCCACACTTTCAGTGGGTTTTTTTTTTTTTCGTTTCTTTTTGTTTTTCATAACTTCGCAGTTTCGTGTCAGAAACATGAACAAAACTAACAGATTTTTATTTTTAATCCAACTAATTAAAACTTCTATTTTTATGAGTAGACGATTTGATTATTTTAATCAGTATTTTTTTTTCGTTTACTGACCGGAACAATGGAGAGATTTTATTAAATAAAGGCGGCTCCGGTAGTATTCGATCCAGTGGCTCAGGTAGAATTCGATCCTGCGACTCCATTAGGATTCGATGATGCGTCTTCATTTGCACCGTCATTTGATCCGTTTGACTTTCGAAGAAATGTGAACGTGTAAAATATTCTTTAAAGGCAGATAGAATCTTCATAGCTCTTCGTAGCCGAGCGTCAAAACACGTCGAATCAAACGACGGATATCTGAATCCTAGCGCAATGTTTTGTTTGTTCAGATCGCTAGACAAAATAGAATTCTGTTAAAAATAAACCGAACCTCTATAAAACTATGGGTATCCATTAAAATATCGTATAACGCAATAAAAATATTTAGGATTAAGAAATAAAATCCATCAATTCTTATATATATATATATATATATATATATATATATATATATATATATAAAATTGATGGATTTTATTTCTTTAATCCTAAATAAATATATATATATATATATATATATATATATATATATATATATATATATATAATATCAGGTATAGTATTCGTGTAGACGGAATAAAAAATTCTAATAACTAACAACGCTATTCTTACAAGAGTGCTCAATACAGAGTAGAAAAAATATTATTTCTTCAAAAATTATAACATAACCATGTTGTAATGTCAAAAATTATAACATAACCATGTTGTAATATTATCTTTTGTTTTTTTAATGAAAATATATATATATATGTACACACACACACACACACACACACACACACACACACACACATATATATATATATATATATATATATATATATATATATATATATATATATATATATATATAGACCTGTGGAACGTGCCTGAAAACCAAACCACGGAGGGAAATTGATAGCTGCGGCCGTTGAGTTTGCTCGCCTTGTTCTTTCACAGATTATGCAACTAAGGTCCGCTTAAAGTATAAACAACATGTGGTAAGATGAATAAACACGAATGCACCTGAGCAAGCGTCTGCAATAGAGATTGTTTAGCCGCCCTGTTAGACGGGTATCCTTGAATAAGGTGTTTACCCATTCCCCCACGAGAATGAAATTAATGTTGGGACCCGAGCGCGTGCACCCGGGCAGGGTAAAAAAAACACCCTCAGTCCCCGCAACCGATCCCTTCCTCTTGTGCAATGGGAGGGCGCGGCCTCGGGCAGCTGGGCGCCTCTCAGTATTATTTTCCCAGTTGCCCCTCTGTCCTTTGAAAACGATTGGCCTGCTTTATAATATATACTATATACATATTTATTCATGTTATACAGATAGTGTTTTATTTTCCATTTGGATATTTTTCTTATATTTTTACCTGGAAGTATATATATATAACAAATAGTTAACGCCTCCGAGTCCGAGGGAAACCTTTCTTCTCTGACTGTCTCTACGCACAATCTCGTAAATTAATACACTTAAATAATTTATCATTTTCCTATTCTACCTTTTATCTCAGCTCAGACAATGTTACCAATATTGATTCGCTTATGCAAACAAGCATAAATAAAAAAAAACATTTCCAATTCCATTGGATCCCGCTGAAGAATTTTACACATATGCCACTGATAAGCGTATCAATAAAAGCGTTATCACGAAGACTGAACGACAAGAAACAACAAAAATGGGAGAAAATGATGGTAAATTGGAAAAAAGAAAAGAAAGTGCAGAAGGAAGAAAAGCAGGGACGGAAATTGAAGAGGATAAAATGAATACATAAAAGAGACTTAATACAAAACTGTTGTGTATCTAAAGTTCCGTATAATAATCCAAAAAAATCTGCAATATCACTAGCCCTCACCTGGCATCTCGTCTTCAGTAACTTTCCCACAGACATAGCGTAGATACCCTGCGCTTTCTTTTAATAAATAGATTCATGATAACTTTTCTGGTGTGATTTCCACTTTAATACTTCGGCTTCATGTATTTGAGCGCAGTGCTAGACTGTCAGCTCATTTTAACTTTTAAACTGCTAACAGTAAGTGTAAGTTCTATGCTAATTGTTACTTCTCTCTCAATAAAAAAGCTGGGCCGAAAAGTTCATAGGCTGGCGATGAAGGATTGCTGGTAGACCTGTGAAATCTTGTATGAATTAATTTCAACCCTTCTCATTAATAGCGACATTGTTTCGTTGTAGGTAATGTGACATTTGACTGTTCAAAGAAGACCGTTCATCCTGTTGATAAACAAACAATCGTCAACAGCATATATGATGTCGTCATCACTGCGACAATGTTGGGGGACAGATGATAGTCGTTTCATGTTGGGGGACAGATGATAGTCGTTTCATGATGGGGGACAGATGATAGTCGTTTCATGTTGGGGACAGATGATAGTCGTTTCATGTTGGGGGACAGATGATAGTCAGATCAGGACATTAGGAAAAGTGATAAATCTGTTCAAAACCACAGACAAGCATAGCACCGATTGAAACGAAGGACTTGCGTGCTATCATGATGAAACAAGGCCCTTCTAGTCAGTTTTTCCTGGGCATCTGGACTTGATACCTTTTTTTTCTTTATCTTTTATGTATTCCTATGACGCTTTTTATCGTTGAACGATAATTTTTCGTCGAGCTCTTCAGCTTACATTTGAAATATTCTTCTTATGCTTAACCATGGATAGTCTTGGAGGTGAAACTGGAGTGGCTTCCACCATGCTGACTTCATGGAGACAAGACCTGTAGTTAGCTGGTCGCAGACTCATTAAAACATGTTCCGATCTTTGATAGACATGTTTCGGCCTAAAGGTTTGCGAATCGCCCTCCTTAAACCCAACACTGCAGTTTTAGTTTACGACTGACCGAGAAAATTAAATCAATTAAAGTTTTAGTTAAAGTTCTGAATATTTTTTTTTAATTCTTGAATGATTATCGATAAAATTTCGCCATATTTTCATATTTTCAACAGCAAATCAGTACCAAGAAAGAAAATGTGTACACAGACACCGAAACACACAGACACACACACACACACTCTCTCTGTCTGTCTGTCTCTCTCTCTCTCTATATATATATATATATATATATATATTTGATTGATGTGAGTTTATGACCTTGGGTTTCACGCTTTTCGATCGTGTCTGTCTGTCACAAATTCTCATCTATCCAACTAAATATTAACTCTATCTCTGATATTGAGCACTTTCTAATAACTACTCGCATATAATATATAAATAATTATATATATATATATATTTATATACAAACACTTTTCACCTATATATATATATATATATATATATATATATATATATATATATATATATATATATATATATAAATATGTTATAGTGTGTCACATTTACTACTAGAGGCTTTATCCCAACATATACCATTTTGGAATCAGGCCGACCCCGTGAGCCAATAAGAAACATTCAGGCTAGAATCCGGCCCCGAAATCCTGATATTTGTGATTCCCAAGTTTTCATAGTTGCGATTGATTTTGTAGATTTTCTTACGTGATTTTTTGCGACAATTTTTTTGTGCGATAACAATTTTTCTATAACTTGGAAATAAATTCAGGAATAATCGAAAATAATTGCAAAATCCAGCGAAAGTCACCCAGGAAATAAAAATAATTGTTTTTGCGACAAGTAAGGACCTACGTGCATCAAATTGTCCTTAAATTACGTGGCGGCAGAATAATTATCGTTGAATTTCTAAAAGGTAAGCTTAAATGTTAATGCCATACTTAAATGAAGCCATCAATTTTGAGTCCTGGATGATTTTTTCATTTATTACATAGAGCCCGGCGTTCGGGGATATAACAATAAAGATAGATCAAGTATCGACCATCATAAAGACTGAAAAATAAAATTGAGAAAGATTATTGCTTCTATGTCTTAATTATTTATTTTTTTTTTTTACGAATTGTCAAATCCAAACTCAAACAAAAACATTGTTTTTCAATCGTTATAGTCTACCGATTGAATAGAATTTTATTATAAACAATTGTCTTGTTAATGGAATTTTTTTTAAATTCTGAATATAAAAATAAAAGAAAAAAGTGTGCAAGACAATAGAAACACTACCTGCCAAAAAAAAAGTTTTGTTGGAATCGGTTGAAAAATAGGAAATATCCCATATATAAACGAACACACACACACACACACACAAACAAACAACGTGGGTTTTATAATAAAGTATAACTCGATATGAGTTGTTCCCCTTTCATTCTCGTGATGCCTCTTAATCGTGTTTTAACAAATAGATTTCTGTAGAATAACAATAATAAAAAGCACGTACCGGCGTAAGAATTCCAACTATGGCAGACAAAAATAAAGCAGGTTGTAACTTATACATATCCTGCAAACTGAGAAATATATATATATATACTTATATATAGCAAATGCGAATGGACTATCACTTTAGTGAGATGCTCCATTGCACCAACTCTGTCTCATTTACTACTCCACAAGGTGGTTATCTTAAACTACTGGCGTGATTTTATCCGAACAGGATCTATGACACCTGAAAATTGGGAACTCTTCTTCATTGAAGCAGGCATATCCACCGACTCGGCCAAAACTCATGCAACAAGGTTTGCGGACGGAAGCTGACAATCGAGCCTTCAAATGCTGGATCGACCCACATTAATGGGAGAAGCCCTGTGTATCATTAAGCAGGCAATAAGACAACCCGCATTCAGGCACTAGCCAAGCCTCCCTCATCTCAATCTCGAGATGCCCAATTCAGGAAAATTGACTGGGATGTCTTTGATGACAAATTGCCAAACTCCCAAGCTAATATTTATACAATTGTTGCTGATGATTGCAAAATTAATTGACTTCTTTACCACTGATTTAATCTACTTGACATGGTAAGATTTTTTCACCCAGAGGTCAAGTCCTATTGTCCATCATGCCTTTTGCCTCCATTTCAGGATGCTGATGAGCCAATACAAAGTTACCTTGTCCGCCTCAGGCCGTAGCCGTTGATTGTAACTTTACCTGCCCCCTCGTGTGAACATGACCTGTCTGATATATACATCAAGGACCAGATCATCCGTTTTCTACTGGCCAAACTGGGGCATAAATCCCCAGAACAAAAATCCGTCATGCTGAGCAGAATAATCGAAAATAATTGCTTCAGATACAAATCCAGCGACAGAAGTCACCCAGGAAATAAAAATAATTGTTTTATGACAAGCACCTCAGGACTGAATCACGCCGCTAAAATGCATCAAAATTGTCCTTCAAATTACGGGTGGCGGCAGAATAATTATCAAACGTTGAATTTCTAAAGACACAGGCCAGATAAAATTGATGCATATGTTGTTCCATTTTAAATGTTATATCCCATCACAGCACTAGGATGACAATCTTGAAATGGGGAATGCCGGGGACTTCAGCACCTTCTGAATATGGGGAAAACCTCATTCCATCAAGAGTCCTGTGGATGATTTTTCATTTTATTACTAAGCAAGCCCTATACATATGCAAAAAGAGGGCTATACTTCCAAAGCAGCTGCATTGATGTGGGGATACTGGGATATAACAGCCCTCGACAAGAGATAAAAAAATCGGACGTGAGCCAATCCGCGAATATTATCGACTGGGAAGTGTTGATCATAAAGACCTCACAACGCAAAAAATATTACATAAAAATCAAAATTGAGAAAAGATTCAATTCATAATATTAGCAGGTTGACGTTCGGACACGCCAATCAATTTGACACCATCTCTGATTATTTCAGCAAATCGTTGGACATCTTTTTTTTTTTAGCATGCGCGAATTGGTCAAATGAGCCACAAACTCAAACGAAAATATTTTACAGCGCTCTGAGGAACTCAGCAGATGATGGTTTCATCTCTTCCATTCAATTTTTGCAAGACTGGGCTGTTAAACAAAGTTATCATCAATGGTCGAGCAGAGCTCGCTGTCAAAACAGCCAAAGAGAATCGTTGAATAGGATCATTGGATTAACCGTGCAGCAAGAGCCATCCTCAATACAGGAATAAACAATTGTCCTTGTTACGTGACTACATACCATCCCACCCAAATTTTTTTAAGCATTCTGAATATAACCGCAAAAATAAAGATAAAACGCTCGTCTCAAGAGCGATACAACAGAACAAACACACTACTTCAAAAAGGACCAAAAGAAAAAATGGGACACAACAGGTCAGGTCATTTTACCGTATCAGAGTTGAATCGGTTACGAAAATGAAACTGGATACACCAACAAAGTTCCAAGAGTGCCTGAGAACATATACACCAGTGCAACAAACAACGCTGGAATAACATCAAACACACACACAATAACACGGACAAAAAATTGTCCAAACAACCAGCCAGGTTTAAAGGAACTCATCCCTTACCCACACGCGATGGGGGGAAGGAGATGTAGAATAACAATAATAAAAAAAGCACGTACCGGCGTGAAGTAGCGTCCAGCTGGCAGACAAAATAAAGCTTTCATTGCAAACTGAGAAATCATGCTGATGTAATACTTCCCTCAGGTACCAGCAGCCAATCAGAGCCCAAGCAATAATCTTTAGCATAATGAGATGCTCCATTGCACCATAAATAGCTCTGTCTCTATGTTGAATTAGTCTTCACTCAGCTTGCTCCACAACTGAGTGGTTAACTAGATTGTTCGACAATTTCATGCAAAAACAAATGTGTTTTTCCAATTTTTGGCACTGTCAGAACCACCGCAAGCTAATTTTACGCACTCCTGTGAAGTTTTGATGAAATCGGTTGAAAAATTTAGGAAATCCGATCCAATATATAAACATACACACACACATACACACACAATCTGCGTTTTATAATAAGTAAGATTCCATCATGTTTTTATCATTTTAAACGTTATTTTCTTGGATACTCGTAATTGAGTAGACGTTCCTTTTATTTATTATACGGGATATATACTGATTTTCGTCGACCGGCCTGAATATTCGAGAAATTTTATCAACGATAAATATGCGCTCCCCGGCATGATTCGAACCACCGTCGTTACACTCGGCCACGAAAAGCATTGCCGATCAAGCAAGGTCTGAACAGTGCTTTTAATGAAACTTGTGTTACCATTGGATATAAATAAAATATATATGTAAAAAGACAATATGAAAAAAGAAAAAGTAAAACATGCATTTATAAATTGAAGTAAAGTATTTAAAATTTGAAATACAAGAACGTATTAAAGTATTCTTAAGCTCTCTAAGTAAATTATGCAAATTATGGGAAAAGCTATGTGATTTGTTTTCAAGGATAATCAACGAAAGTTTGTAAATATTATTGTTGTTAAATCTTTATTCTCTTATGTTTTATGTAGATTTATTTAGTGTTTTTAAACTAATTATTCTTTACTTGTTTTAACCGGTGATATTTTCACGGTTGACCTATTTTAAAACTTTGATGAATTTTAATTTTTAAGTTAATTATTGAGTAAGTACATAAACCACAGTTGTTCAGCTCAAAATAATTTAACGATGCGATGCTGAACAACTATAACAAACTATTGCAATAACAAACATAAATATGAATGCTGGTCGTTATTTTAAGAAGTAAGGGGGTACAAGTGAAAAGATTTGAGACTGACAAGTTTTTTCTATTTCACTTAAACAGATGTTAACTATTTCTACCTTCCCTCATTTCCTTCATTTTCTTACTTAAACAAAGTAGCATTTTTCATATATCTTTATCTTCTCATGTGGTCAAAACGGAATAGTCCATTATTTATGAGGTATTAGCAGGAGGCGTTAGACACTTGTTTGGTTCTTTCTTTCTGTCTTTCCTTCTTTCACTGAAACCAAGTAGTGTCTATGATAGGTCATTTGTCTATCCACGCGATCAAAATGGAATAGTTCATTATTTATGGGGTATTGGAAGGGTGTATTAACGAAGGGCAGGACAAGCACAATTATTATAGTGATTTTTCCAAAATATTGGGATTGCCAAGGACACATTCCATAAACTGGACTGAGTACTGCGAAACAGGAGGATATCTTTGGTAACAAAGAAAAGATTACTGAACTGTACGTGACACCTGTCTTTCTTTACGGCAGTGAATGTTGGACGATTTCCTAAAAGTTTAAGAAGAGACTCGAGGTGACAGAGATGTGATTCTACAGAAGGATGCTTAGAATGTCATGAACCGAGCAACCATGAGATCTTAGAGAGATTGCAAACAAGGAGGAGGCTTATACTTAATATCAGGAAGAGGCAGCTGAAGTTTCTGGGACACATAATGAGGAAGGAGGACCTGGAGAATCTGATACTCACGGATCGAATAGAGGGAAAGAGAGACAAGGGAAAACAACGCGTGACATACCTGAGGGACTTAAGCAAGTGGATGACAGAACGTGGTCTGGGGGAGGAAGCAGAGAGAAAGAATTTGTTGAGAGCAGCAAAGGATAGAGTGAGGTGGACAGCCATGATCACCTACGCCCTGAAAGGACACGGCACATAGAAATAAATAAATAGATAAAGAAAGAAAGAAAGAAAGAAAGAAAGAAAGAAGGAAAGAAAGACTATAGTTTTATACGTCGTGATATTTGACTGTTTCTATAAAGAACTTAGCCACTTGTCCAGCTCTACACACATCACGAAAGATTTTTGTTCAGAATTCTCATTCCGTTTACTTCTTCACCAAATTTCTTCGTTTCTCTTTGTGAATTTTGCTTAAAGATGGTATTCTCTTTGTCCTGCTTACGTCAGAAACAGCATGGCGGGCTTAAGCAAGGGAATGACATAACGAGGGAAGGAACTCGTTGAGAGCTGCAAGGGTTTTGAGAGAGGTGGAGAACCATGATCGCCTACGTCCTCAAAGGACACGGCACATAGAAAGAATTCAGTTGTGTATTTTTCTCTGGGTAATTTTCCTGCATTAATCTGAGTCCTATAAAATGAAATAAGTAAAAAGTATAAATAATCTGACATGTTATGACATTTTCTTAAATACCAAGGTTATTTTGGAGACACACTATATATATATATATATATATATATATATATATATATATTAAAGAAAGTTGGCAGCAGGCCGCCCCTTTCAATAATATACTTACCTGCCTCTGTGTCTTTGTCGCACGCAGTAAAACAGACCTTGCTGTTCACTCGCGGAAACATGTGACAATTGATCTTCACCCACTCGAGCACATAAGAAGAAAGAATTGTTCTAGCGAGACAAAGCTTGCTAACCATTACACCGCCTCGAGGTGCCCCAAAATGTGATGTGGCATAAGGCCGATATTATGGGAAACCCAATGAGGATGGAACACAATATTCAGTCGTAATTGATCTAGCGAGACAAGCATACTAACCGTTACACCACGCTGAAGTTCCAAAAAGTTATTTTCTAAGCATAGCTTAAATGTTACACAAGACCGAACGTTTGGAGCACCAAGTGAGGATCGAATTCACTACTTAGTCGTAATGGATCTAACGAGACATGCTTCCTAAAATTTACACCTCGTTGAAATGCCCGTACACAATTATTACATGATTATTTTAATTTTATTTGATTAATTATTTATTTATTCATTTTAAATAATAAATCATCTTGATTTAATCGCTTCGATTTAATTTTTAAAAGATATGGTTGTGTATATTGGCTTGGGAATGAAGTATATCTTTGAAGAAAGGAGAAATGAAATACTCCTATAACAAATCTTTGTACGCGTTTTTCTTTAGTTTTTTTTTTTTTTTGTTAAGTAGGTGTGAAATCTTCTGGTATGCTCCCTGTAACATGGCCGAAAAATTATGTTATTGACAGAAATGTTGAACCGCCACTACAATACTGCTAACACACGTATCAGGCGTCCGATGTCGACATCATAAAATAGAAGGCATTACTTTTGGTGGTATTACTGTGACTTCCGTTTGAAATATGAGATGTCTGGCTCCGACATTATCTTATTACACAAATTCTAATCCACTTATTTCTATTAATAAAAACCGCGTTAGCGTGATTTGACAATTGCAAGTAGATCTTCGACCAGCGCCTGTCAGACAAACCGGCATTGTTGCTTTTCCTGAGCAGGTTCGCAGCCGGCCGTGCTCATTATTTTTCGAATCTAAACTGAGATGTGTTTTTTTTTTTTAGTTGTTCTATTTACACAGTCACGGCTTTTAAATGAGAAAAAATGAGCTTTTTGCAGAAGAAACTAAAATAGAGAAATCAAGATGTACGAGGATTTGAATTCGGCTGACATTTTTCAATATATTCGAACGCGGCTCGAATTTAGAATTTATCTCACAGTAAATAGCAGTAGGGGGGAGCGGAATAGGATGATGAATAGTGGCTCGAAATGAGAAATCGGCGAACCTAGTTCGAATTCCGGTTGGGCTCGTTACATTCGCATACGCACAAATACTAGTGGGAAAGGTACGAATCCATCTCTTTCTCCAAGTTCTGAGTGGAATAGCAGGATAGACTGGGTTCTATAGACTTGGCTGGCAACCGGTCTACCACAGAAAGAAACGGCAGCCTACTTTGGGAAATCTTCTGTCTAGTCAGCCATGAATCGAAAGAGACAGGATCGACGAAGCGTATGGCAATTAAATAACTGAAATAACAGGACGGCAAAGTGTTGTAGAGTAGTTTTCACAGTGGAGGCTTGTATTTCAATAAGTCGTCATAAATTAGGTTCGACGTACAAAACGTTAGGAACTTGAAATAAGAGTTAATGACGCAGCAATCTAGTTGTGATGGTTGATACTTCAATGTCCGACATCAATTGACACACTCAACACTACTGAGCCCAACTGGCCACTGATACTACTACTTATTATCTGTGATAGAGTCTATTACAATAGAATAAGTATTATGGTATAACACAAAGAAGTAATAGAAATCGGTGATGCGTTATAACAATGGGGCTGATCCTTTTCTATTTTTACATATATGAATAGACTTTTAATTAATTGCATGAAGATTTTAATATCCTGTAATTGTATTTATTATATTTGAACACACGTCAATATTCGAACATAGTGTAACATCATGTATGATAATTTATGTCTGAATTTCAGGTATGAACACTTATTATTTACATAATCTTTATACGGACTACTGTCTTCATCTTCGTTGTTATTAAAACGTTTCGGCCGTTCAACCCTCCGGACTTCATTAGGTGTATGTCAATCCAGATAACCTACAGGGAATTTTCGATCTGAACTCTCTATTTAATCTACGGGGTTAGATAGTTCTCGCGCCAATGTCTATGTCTATGTAGCATTGCAGCTCAGACCGAAAACCAGACTCGTTTTCAGGGAGCAGCTTCTTCCAGTCAAAATAACTCTTTAGTCGTATCGACGCAAACGAAATAAATACGTGAGACATAATTGTAGCAGTAGGCAAATTTTATTCTGTTTGTGACTTTCTCCTGCAGACGAGCGAAGCAGAGGTGAGGAGAAAGGATGTGAGGGGGCGAGCGGTGTAATCGGCGTGCATGCATGTGTGCGTGCGCCTTCCTTTTCGCGTAGCGGCAAGTGGTCTTCTGTTTTTGGCTGCTAGTGGCCACTGTCCTATAGAGGACAAACTTTTTTGTCCTGTTATAATTCACCTAAAAAGTAATTAATCAAGTCCTCACTGTCTGGCTCCATTCAGTGGCCATGATCATCTGAAACGTTTTTTGTGAAGTCTACTTAACATAATCGTCTTGAAAATAACTACCGAAACTAGTCCTGTAACATGTTTCAGATGTTTTGTTTTGACAAGATATCGGCTGACATTAATATCGCTACATCTACTGATATTTTCAGTAGGTGAGTAATAATCGAACAGTCCTACAAATAAAAAAAATAAACAAGGTGTCCCTAGACAGGTGCTGAGGAACGAAAACAACACCCGTAGGTTAAATAAAGGGTTTAGTTCGAATTTCCATGTAGTAACCCAGTTCGACATACAACCGAGGAAGAATGATCTCAATATTAAAGTATAATGCATAATATGTTATGTAATTAGTTTACATTACGAAAGAATTTAATTGTATGGTATTAATATGTACGTATGTTTCATACAATGAAATATTAGGTCGGGTCTATTTTGGGACCATGGTATTGCACTCAATTTGAAAGTTGGTGTTTGACATGATAAATAAAGCCCCCAAATATTTTTTACAACTCATTACCATTTATTGTGGAAACCAGTTTGAAGATGAAGTTTAGTTTCAAAATCGTAGCGTTGGAATTTCCTTCCGGTGTCCAGAGAAATCACGGCCTTATAACATATCTAGTTTTCTGAAGCATTAAAAATTGAATATAGGTAACATGCATGGCACAACCACATTATTGCTAAATCATTGGGGCATCAAATAAGATCCTCGTTTGTTTTAAAGGGAAAGTATACTGTACAATTTAGCTATATTATGATTAATATGTTATAAAGCGCAGTAGTTTTAGTGTGATTTTCATTAAACAATGCAAATTTAAAACATTTTGGCTTATAATTTGTACCCACCAGTATAATGATGTGATATACACTTTTCTATTTTCTGTTTTTATTATGATGTAACAAATGTGCTAAAAGTTCTTATTCATTGAGAAGACTAGTTTAAATCTTTTACAATCTTTCTTTACAGTAAAAATACAGCCTATTTTCCTTGTAGTAATTCATAATTAGAATTCTGATTTGAATATATGTTCCATTCAATGTATCTAATACAAAAGGTATGGACTTTATTTGGATTTATTCTTGAAATAATAAAATGTTTTAGTCCGTTCCTAAGCAAAACCCTGCAGACATTAGGTATTTTTGTACAGTTTTGAGACGATATTTAAAACTACATCTCAATTTTGGTTGCAGAAATTATCACATCAAACCCAGCTTTCACGTGGAGTGCAATGTCGATTTTCTAAAAATAACGTGAAAAATCCACCTGTCCTAATAAGTATATGCTTGAGATCAATTGGAGAATGTATGACATTGTAGCTGCAGTTCTGAAATATAAGTCATATTGGAGTGGTCATATTGCTTGCATGTGCGACAATAATATTCCATATCTGTTTTTGTATGAAGAATTTACTAACAGAAAGAGAACAGCCCATAAGCCAAACAAACAGTACAAGAAATTTGTCCTGAATTCATAACTAAACATTGCAAACCTTATTAAATAGGACTGCATGTTCCATGCAAATAAATCGTATCACTTGCTGGAAGACGTTCATGGTGGAAAGATTGCCAAATAAATGTTGAAAAATGTTGTTTGACAAATGCTTTCAAACCATATGCAAGGTTTGAGTTAAAAGTAAAAATTACGTCATATTCGAAATTATCGTACCAAAGGAGTGGCCATCTACAAAAATGCCATTAATTATTGGGAATTCACATCCCAATTGTGGAAATGTTTGCAACTTGCACATTTACAAATCTGCCATTCGTCCGTGCATTGAATACTAAAGTCATGGATGGTATGGTGCTCCTGCTATTCATCTCGTGGGTCTTGGAAAAATCCAAAGAAGGATCTGTAGTGTGATCGATCCTGACAAGGTATCTCGACTTCAGTCATTTCTCATTTACAGGACGTGGCTTACTTTTGTCTTCTCTACAAGTATTTTCATATTTTCTAGCTTTTTACCCAGGTACCCCGACTGAATTAATTCAATCGTTGTCCTAGATTGGCATCACGTTCTCACCCGTTTATTGTTTAAATAGCTAAATGAAACCACTATTTCTACTCCAACAGTAGATATGTCTCTTTAATTTCTTTTTGAAGCTTTTGATTGGATGAAAAACATTTTTTATGTCAACTTAACACAATATATTCTTATTTTAATAAGAATTCTCGGCCGGTAGACGAAATAATATACTTTTTAAAATAAACGGGGCGTCTACTCAAATATGTGTAGCCACTAAGAATAACGTTTAAAATGATTTTAAAAGTCTGTCGGATTAATAATTAAAAACAAAACTATAACTTCTATATATCTAAATAGATACAGCGTATAACGGACAAATGATGTTTTCGCAACTAATGGAAACAAAAGAAAATAAAAATTTTATAAAAATCAAATCAATTCCGTATTATTTCACTTAAAAAAACATTTTTTGATTCATCTAAACATGGAGCAAAATGTGTTCATTTTTAAATGATCTTCCTAATTGTCTAAAAGTACACAGTATTTAAAGCTTCCTTTTTTTTAGTTTCCACCTGGTGTCGAATAAAAGCTGTCAAGGAACATGCCATAATTGTGTGTAATATCCCTAATGATTAGGAACATCCTTTTTCACGTTCAAGAAAGTTAGAATGCGAGTGATAGCAAGCAGAGAAAACCCAGCATAAATAAAGTTTGAATTAATCTAAAAAAAAAACAAGCAAAAAACAAAAAAATCAAAAACAAAATACAAGACACTTTTCTTATGCAATGTTAAATTCAGTTCCACTGAAATGACAGGTAAATTCAAGTTCACTTATTAAACGTTCAGAGATTAACTCTAGATCTTTAAGAAAAAAAAAAAAGCTGTAAAAAGAAATTGAAGAATCGCAGGACTTTTTGATAAAAGTGACTTCCCCAAAGACGCTTCTTCAAAAATTCCTCGGACTTACCTTCTTGTTTTATCCAAGTCAGATCAAATGACTATGAGGGTCATTTACAAAAGGAAAACTCAAGTTTTCACTTTGACGGCTTCTAAAACAATGGAAATTAAAAATCAACTCAGGCCCGTCGTAGTAATAATCATTTGCGGCTCGACAGACAATATTCAAGATCGTGTTAAGTTGACATAAAAAAATGTTTTTCATCCAATCAAAAGCTTCAAAAAGAAATTAAAGAGACATATCTACGCCCTTCATTCTCATAGATTCCGACCTTTTAAAAAGTCACATAATTTCATAGCCACATTCGATTCGAAAGGTTTCCATATTTGCACGGTTTATGATTCTCCGAAGCCTACTGATCCGTATAACCCCCCTGTAGTTATTGTCTAGTACCGTGGTTCAGAACTCACTCCAGTGTTGTTAAAGCTGTTAACCGGTTACTGGCTGAAGAAGAAAGGGTTCCCAATCAATGGGACAGTGTCAAGTATGTTTAAAAGAATCTGGGTGAACCCTCATCCTCGTTTCAACATTGCCTCATAAGCCTTCGAAATGTCATCAGCAAGTTTTGTGAATCTCTCATAATAATAATAATAATGATAATAAAAACATCAGAAGAAACCAATTCTTAAGCGTCAAACACTATGGATTTTGCTCTTCTAGGTGAATACATATGTCTTATCATTGCGTATAGAATCACTGAAGCGTTTGATTATAAACATATCTCAAGAGAGATGGCTTTAGATATCACGTAGTTTATTGACAAGCTGTGGCAGAGCGGATGTTTTCAGAGACTCTTCAGCTACCAAATTTCTAGAAGAGTAATTTCATTTGTCAAATAATTCTATTGATGACGTTCGTAATAGCCATCATGTCTTCATTAATTTCAAATAAAATCAAAATATCGACCTACTTTGAAAGTATTTGACTCCAGTGACATTAATGGTACAAGTCAAGGTAAAGCAAAATATATATTTGATTTCTTATGCATAGAATAAATTCAATACTATTATAACGGTGTTGCGGGCCACGGCCTGCTTCGGCCACCAGATATGGCAGTGTCCCGGGTCAGATCCCGGTCTGCTCACTTTGGTCAGGATCGATCCTGGTATCGGAGAACAAGCCGTCAGTTCACTCGTCGGTCGTTGATGTCGTTTGACAGAGGAGCTGGTCTTGACCTCTTCAACTATGACCTCTCTTACCCACGTTGTGATATTTGTTCTTAAGAGAGTCAAGCCGGATTATCACTGGGGTATCTCAACTGAGCTGAACACGCGCACACATAATTGAAAAATAAAATGGATGACACACGATATGATGTTTATATCAAAATAACAAAAAAAATATTTACAGTACTTTCTTTGTTCTTTTTCTTCTTTTCCCAACCCATTCTAATATTTGGCAACGGAACGAAAATTTCGGGTAACTTTTTTAATGGTGGCAAGGCTTGATAACTGGATTTATCTTCAAGTACTGTGATTTGTACTTTCACGGACGGCACAAGGATTTCGTCGGAGTTTTTCTTCTTCCACAGATAATAATAATAATTATTATTATTATTATTATTAGGTTGGCAAAACAGCGTTATGTGAGAAATCTTTCGACTCCCGGTCGAAACCTGACTGCGACTGCAACTGCTATTGCAACTGGCTCCGACTAACTATGGCCCCGTGGGAACTTGTATTTAATTTTATGTCCCATCCAACTGGTGTGGTGCTGGCGAATAAGTGGGTTTTATGCAAATCTCCTAAAATTCACCCAGTCGTTTTTTCTTTTTCTATTTCACACTCCCAATTTTAGAAGATCCCCTCCTCTGTTGGGAGGAGCCATTATATGATGCCATCTTCCTGACGTCATCTTTTGCTTTTAATATTTTCTCAGGGAAATTTTGGCTGACAATTTTCCCATTGGCACCTTTCAGCAGACGACCTTAACCTCTGGCCCCCCGACCTACCAACTGTTTTTAGCTTAATCGCATTGTGTAACTTTTTCAACAACATTCATACATTTGTTCCCATATCCTTGGAAAATAAGTCTCTTTCAGACAAAATGAAATAAAATCGTTTTGTTTAACCCTTTTCGTCCGTATTGTTACACTATATTTATTTATTTTTATTCTGATTTGATTAAATTGCAAAATTCAAATAAGGTAAGTACGTGAATATTTTATTTCTAAATTCTCTTCTTTTATGTGCCATGTCCCTTTAGGACGTAGGCGATCATGGTCCTACACATCTTCCTGTCTGTATTAGCTCTTAATAAGTTTTTGTTTATTTCTCCCGAACCCTGTTCTACCTTCTACCTTCCATTTGCTCTAAGTGAGGTATGTTTCGCTCTGCTTTACTCTGTCCCTCTGTCAGTTCTCAGATTTTCCAGGTCCTAGTTCCTCATTACGAGTTGTAGAAATTTCAACTGATTCATCCTGATGTTAAGTATAAGTTTCCTTTGTTGCTTCACTTTTCTCTAAAACCTACATCGGCAGCTGTAGAACCACATTTCTGTTGCTTCAAATATCTTCATCTTTGAAAAGATTGTCCAGCATTCGCTGCCATAAAGGGGGGGGGGGATATCACGGAACAAATGTTCAATATTTTTTTTCATATTTTTCTCATGAAATTTTCCTGTTTCTTAATACCTTGCTTAGCTTTTGGAATTCTTCTTTGGCTATTCCGATCCGTTGCACTTTACGTCCACTTTTAGAACATTTTCCAGATATTTAAATTTCTATAGTTTTTCCAATTGTTCTTCCTTGTTATGAAAGTTTTATTTGTTTATATTCATCGTAGAAGGAAATAGCAGGTGGTAATATTATCCAGCTTTGACGTAAGATAATACACTGCGTGCCAAATTATTATCGAGATAACTTTTTTTCTAATATTTCAAAAGCAGTATAATCAATTCACACAAAATTTTCACACAATGTTGGCAACACTGACCTGCGCAATCACTGTAAGTTCCTTACTGATCTGCGTAATGTGAACAAACTGGCGCCATATTTGTTATCAGCACGATGATAATAATTTGGCACGCAGTGTATATAACGGTTCAATACTCGTGATATTTGCCATATTATGGTTACGTTAAATAGCACCATTTAGCATTTTTATGCGCTTACCGATTTTTACTTCACCTATTCCGTTGATTGTTATTACCCGTACCAGATATCTTCCTGTATTTGAATGATTTCGATGTCACCGATATATGCCTCTCACCTTGAACTCCTGCTTGTTCTGATGAGCATGCATTCTGTCTTAATGTCAACAGTGGGAGGAGGTCTATCTTTTACCCTCATTTTACTAGCTGGTCTAAAAATGACCTTACAGAAATCTAACCGCGTCATGAAACACAGACACTTATAATATATTATGATTTTTCTGGAGAATTTATGATAAATAAAATATATCTATAAAAACATCATATGAATAAAGAAAAAACGAACACTTTTCTTTACTAACACATTTCGTCTCCAGAAGGGCTTTATCAAAGTAAGAGCAAGGATTTTATTTTGCCACATATCAGTATCTGTCTATATATCTGAGATGAGGTATTATGTACACTATTTACGTTATTCGGACTATTGTCCTCATCCTTGTCGCCATCTTTATTACAACGTTTCGGCCGTTGTACTCGCCGGCCTTCTTCAGGTGGTTGGAATGTCGAACTGAACCCTGTATTTTGCTCACTGGGGTAGACTGTTTTTGTTCCACGTGTCATGTCTGATAGATGTCACTGGGGTAGACTGTTCTAGTTTCACGTGCCATATCTAATAGATGTCCATTAGTGGAACTAGAACAGTCTACCCCAATGTGCGTAATAAATCATTCAGTTCGACATTCCAACCATCTGAAGAAGGCCGGAGCGTACAACGTTCGAAACGTTGTAATAAATTTGCCACATATACTTATAAATAGAAGTACAGATTAATTTTTAAAAGGCTCTAAAATATTAAAAAAAAATAAACTAGCTGTATAAGAAAAAGTAAACAATTCAGGAAGTTAAGTCATTGTAATTAAATTCTTAATAATCGAAAGTGAGCAATTGTTTACTATTATTTATTTATTATCTATTTTCAATAAAAGAAAAATTTAGTTGAATTTTGAAAAAGAAGATTATGACCATGTATTTTAGCTTGGGAAAGGCGTATTTCCTTTATGAAAGGAGATATTTGAAAAAAATATGGATGAGTCGATAGCATCACTCTCAATTTTCATTTTTAATAAGTGTGGCAATCTTGTGCTCAAAGTTGAACATATATATATATATATATATATATATATATATATATATATATATATATATATATAAACGTAATAGAATATTGGGGATTTAAGTAAAACATTATAGTAATTAATCGAGGCTAAACGAATAATGAACAAGATACAGAAAGCACTGGACGGTCATTTCGTGCTATTTTGGGACTCATCAGCAGTGCGCATCCACTATCGAGACTAGTGCCCGGACCATTACGGTGCAACGCAAGCATTATACCAACTGTACCAACGGGTCTCGGGGACTACGAAGAAACTGAATAGACTCGATATAGCGCTTCTACTAAAAAATTCCGAGGTGATACTTATCCAAGTTTTCATAACCCAACGGATTGTGACCTAAGTGCCACACTTTCCTTTATATATATATATATATATATATATATATATATATATATATATATATATATATATATATATAATATTGATTAGGTAAGAAAAACTTCCATTGTCAGGAATAGATTTATTTTCAAGTTTATTTTCTAATTATTATGAGAATTTTTCTCTATCAGACATTCAGCTCTCATATGGACTAAAAGTTCTCTTTTGGTATAATTCCGACCAGTTACAATCTGGTATTTTATATATATATATATATATATATATATATATATATATATATATATATATATATATATGGATGGATGGATGGATTTTTTTAAGATGGGTCTATTAATTTCAACTGTTTAATTTTCATGTAAAATAAAGTATAAAAGCATAATTATATATTATAATCTTCCGGAACTAATGGAGCAATACTCTTATTAACCTTTATTTTTGCTTTACTGCTGTATAAGACTAGTGTGTATGTGTCTGTGCGTGTCTGTGTGTGTGCATGGGCGTCCGCGCGTGTGTATGTATTTTATCTTGCGATGTTACAGCAATATATAGAAAATCTATTCTGTGCAACTATCCGTGAATATCTCAACTTTGGGGTCACGATCTATGTAAAGGAGTTAAATTGTGTAGAAACTGTATCGCTATAACCATATAGGGATATTAGGCAACTTTAATGAATTATATAACCGTTCAGTGTCCAAACCACAATATATGAATAAATTATATTGAAATATTATGAGCAAGAGCCCTCACATAGTCCCTAAAATGTGTTCAGTTTTCACGTTCGTTAACTATATTTTCAAGCCTTTCATCACGATAAAACACACATTTTTATTATCTTTTTGAACAAGTCTCTCGTCGGAGGATGTATTCACATTCGTTTATTACGTGCTGCTGCTCGTTTTGTAACTCTTCAATAATCCGATAAACACCAACATGAGAATTGCCTACTAAATTTTCCCATCGCCTATGCCGTATTCTTGTTTTATATTTTGTAATGAATTTTGAATTTTTCATATATATATAAACGCTATTTTTAAATGGTATTTTCATTTTTTTAAATTCCTCCCAAAGAGTATTTTTCGGAATTCTGATAGTTCATGATTTTAATTTTCGGGATTCTTATCTGGCGGGATTTTATAAATTCGGAATTTCAAATTCCAGGATTTTAAATATTAGCATTGTGACATTAGGGATTTTAAGAATCATCATTATGATCGACACTTAGTGAAATCATACAAGAACTTAGTCTGAGTTATTATCGCTAAATAATTAACATAAATGTTATGGGGATCTACCTTCATGGGCAAAATAGACCCGTCTTATGATTATATTATGCCTCGCAAGAGGACTGTAGATCGGTGAACGAGTTGACGACTGTAATTAGCCGTCAGACGGACGTGCAACACTTCTGTATTCGTTCTTTTTGTTAATAATACGTTTTCACTGAATTGCTGAGTTCGAGTTTTCTTTCGGATCTCTTCCTGGTCCACAGCAATAAAAATATGTAGATTTCCGTGAAATTATTCCGGTAATATTTAATTCAAATGTTTTTTTTTTTAACAATAATGGAAAACATCTACATTTATAAGATTAAATTTATATGTAAATGATAATTCATTAAAAAACATTTCCTTACATAAATAGGTTTCTTGATAATTGATTTTTTTATCGAACAAGAGTCAGTAGAAAAAAAGTATTCCTTACATAGCTACGTAAACATAATGGAATGTATGCCCGTCCAACATCAAGAATCACTTTTATTTAACGTGGCAAGAGTTCTCTATCAAGAGAGATCTGCACATACGGTAAAAAAGTTTTCAGCTTTGTATACCTTCCTTGCAATAGAAGCAACGGAAGAGTGAGCACGGTGTGCCTGCTAAGAGAAGTTACATAACGAAACACCTTAACTGGAGTCACTTGGCATTGTATGACGTGGCTCGATGAGTCTGCGTTATAATTGTTCATTGAATATGGGAAAAGACACCATATCATCAGGCCCAAGTTGTTTGGAATAATTAGGGCACTATTGTGTACACGCCCAGCGAAATGTGTTGCATACTTCCAGACAATCACTTATGCGACGTTCATTTATCACTGAAAAATCTGAAAACTATAATCATCTACCGAGGTATTGTGACTTATCGCTCCAGAGAATTTAGGTCTGAATTTCTAGGAAGAGGAATATTTTCTCCCAGACTAGTGCCTTCGTCTTTGTTATCACAACGTTTCGAGTCTTGTGCCTTCCGGACTGCATCATGTAATTGTCGTTCCGGTTAATTTTTAATTTATTTAATCTACGGAGCTAGAATGTTCTCGTTCCGGTGTCCCTGGGGTGTCTGGTTTAATTTTCATTTGGTACTGCTCAGTTATTTCTCGACACGTTTTCACTGTGTCCAAGAACGCACTTCCAAATTCAGGGATTGAACTCGCAATTACTATGCACATAATTTCTCCAGAGGTCTTTTAGCAATGCGTTGAAATGATTCCCAATTGATTAGTTTTGCGTCGTCTGGGAAGAAAGAGGACAACGCATTATTAAATTCTTTAACGTTACTATCGGTGTGAGTTAGCTCTTTACGTAATAGATATATCTTGAAAAGTAATGGTCAGTAATTGCATCAACCTTATATTTACTGGTAAAAGTAAATATTACTAAAAGTGATAAAACTAAAAAAAAGAAAGAAATAAAGACATGTGGCATATCTTCCAGAAGTACTAAAACGGATTTGTAAGAAAGTTCCAATCCTCTTATCTGTTAATATAATGAAGCCATACGAGAATTAAATTATAGTCTTACAGTAACAAACGCAATATCAGTTCCATAAAAGCTGCATTGCCGTAACTCTACAAGAGTCACATCGTACCAAAAAATGCTTGCATATCTGGGGAGGTGCCCCGAATCTTCACTATCCAACCCTGTCAGATTTTTTTTTTAAATAAAAAAGAAGGCTGACACGATTTTATGGGAGATGAATTATTTTCCACCCTGAAACTCCTTTCTTATATACGAAGATTCTTAAAACTATCGCTATTTCCATGGCAAGTGTTCGGTGGATTTATATTTCTTAATTCCTATAGTGCATATCTTCACAGCTATGTCCTGTCATATCAAGCAGTTTGAATAAAAATATAAAAAAAATGAATATTCAATAAATATCACGACCTTGCACAAGAGATGCAAAGATATTGCAACTTGAATTTAATGATTTCGCAATGGGAACATTTCAAGAGTTTAACTCGGTCGTTTTTTATTAGCGACATATCAACACCTCTATGGGTTATGTAATGCTGAAATCTAAATATTCTGTACGCAGTTTTATTTGATTTATTTATTTTTATTTTTTGAGCATAATAGTTTTAGTGATAAAAGTCTTACTAATTAACCTATAGCTGGAGTGAGAAGAGATGGATTCATACGTTTGTCAATGGTATTTTCGGGTAAGTTAATATAAAGAAAACAAGTGGAATTGGAAATAGATTTTCCGATTAACAATTCCGAATCATTATACATTACATCACGCACACCACCAAGCCTACAACATCTGGTATTCCCAAGCAGTCACCCATCTAGTTACTGACTAAGCTCGATGTTGCTTAACTTAGGATAACGTACATAAAGGTACAATCATCGTCAATCACTTCCTGATCCACTGTTTTTTTTTTACGGTATATCAACCTCAATGGGTTATTTAAAGCCGACAATTTTTATTTCTGGTAATATATTTTAAAAAAATTCTATTGCTGGTAATATTTTTCCAAAAAATGTATAGCAGGTTTGGTTTGTTTTACTGCATATCAACCTCAAAGTGTTATTTAATGCCTTCAAGATTTTTATTGCTGGTAATTTTTTTTTCAAAAGTGTATTGCTGGTAATAGTTTTTCTTGCTGGAAATAATTTTTTACAAAGTTTTTCTGGTATTAAAACCTATTTTTACACTTTCATGGTGTTTTGACCTCAGTTTTGGAGGTTAACTATTTACCCATAGTTGGGACGCTAACAGGTGCTACCACCCCGGATTAGGGTGGTCATGGGAACACTAGAAATTAAGAGGTACGTCTACGCACCTCAAAACTCATGATCAGAAGAAATTTCTGTTGGACGTAGTTTATCGTCTTAGTCAGGATACGGATATAGTTTATCGTCCTAGTCAGGACACGGATGTAGTTTATCGCCTTACCCTGGACACGGATGTAGTTTATCGTCTTACCCAGGACACGCATATAGTTTATCGCCTTAACCTGGAAACGGATGTAGTTTATCGTCTTACCGAGGATACAGATGTAGTTTATCGTCTTACCAAGGATAAAGATGTAGTTTATCGTCTTACCCAGGACACGGATGTAGTTTAACGTCTTACCGAGGATACGTATGTAGTTTATCGCCTTATCCTGGACACGGGTGTAGTTTATCGTCTTACCGAGGACACGGATATTGATTATCGTCTTACCCAGGAGAGCTGTTCCATTGGTAAGTATGATTTCCCCCTTAGTCAGCTTCAAAGAACCGTTACTTTATTGAACAAATTTTCGTGATGATGCCTCACCGATCACTACAAACTAATCTTCATTATGTCTTTGGTAATTAGATATCTATTCTCCCCATCCTCACAATCTGAACTTAATTCGTCTTCTTTTGTCCATTAAATTCTGTGTATGATGATAGACTACATCCAGCAGCACGGCCTGTGGTCAGGAGATAATAGGTTTTGGGTAGCATGGCGCATTTTCTTCATTGCTGTAGCACTGGTTACGGTCCCAGCAGTGGGAAAATGTACCCCAAACGAAACACTATGAAAGTATAAAAACATTTTTATAGTTATAATTACTAGTATTAACTATCTGCAGTCACATGACCAACAATACATTTTATCTATAGTTGAAGGCCTACAAGTGCATTCAAAATATATTTAACTAGCATCATGGCCCGGCGTTGCCGGTGCTTGATTCAAAAATCGTACGACTCATACAGTAATCGCTATCACTTGACTTGAAATATTTTTGCCCTTCTTTGCCTTTAAAGGAGTGCCCTTTGCCGTACTGATGTTGCTACATGCCTTACTTCTTGCCTATCTCACACTGCGAATTTTTTCTAAGCTCTATACTAAACATTAAATCTGCTACGAAAATAGAACTAAACAAAATGAACACAAAACGATCAGCTTTAAAAAAAGGACTCGTAACTGGAAAAACCGAATGAAAAAAGAATGTTAATAACAAATACTTTTTCACACCCAACACAATTCTGCGGAATCAGAATCAACGTTGAGTTTAAGCAAGCGAATGAGCCAATTGGAGTAAAGTGCCATGCAGATTTAAATTTTTCCCACTTGTGACAAATGTAGCTATCGATTTTTTCTGCATGCTAGTTAACATTCGTGTCAGTCAGGTATTGACTCTCACGCTGGCCAATAGAATCTTCCTGCCTATTCGTGGCAGCCAGCTATAGGCTTTCATTCTGGCCAGTAGAAAATGGCCGCAATCTACATGAAAACTGCCGTGGAAGCATGAAAAAATCTATTATTTCCACTATCGATGGGAGTTGGGAAATGCAAAGTCGGTCTTGGCGTTGCCGGTAACTTGGATCATATGCATGTACATTTTGGTGCAAATCCGTCTAAAATTGCGGCCGTGCATTCGTTACGCACACAAATCCTGCCTTTTATAGATAGAGATTGAAGCCATAAATTGTGTTAAAAATATTTAGATTTCGGCATTAAATAACTCATGGATGTGTTGATATGTCGCTCATCGAAACCAAACAATCAACCAACACGAAAGAACTTTTTCACATCATTCATCGATATATTCCCCAATTTGTTAAACAAATCCAATTATATTAAAAAATATAACTTCACCACAAAACTACAACATAAAACACAGACATCATCGTCTCTAGAAATGACGTCCTTACATCATCGCCTCGAGAAATTACGTCCTTACATCATCGCCTCTAGAAATTACGTTCAGACATCATCGCCTCTAGAAATTACGTCCGTACATCCTCGCCTCTAGAAATGACGTCCTTACATCATCGCCTCTAGAAATTACTTCCCTACAAACATTCAAGCCCGAGTATTTTCTACCATGTATTAATTTGTGAAAACGGAATAACTTATATCATATTTTTATTACTTCGAGGCAACCAACAAGTTAAAGTTTAGTATTAAATTACCCATAAGGAGTTGATATGCCGTTAAACGAATCCACCAAACTAATAAAATATTACGTTCATCCAACAAATTCATTCTATATCTAACCACATTGGATGACACTTGGCCCAATGTATTCAGAAAATATTCAGCAAAAAAAGAAAAAAAGATATCTAATTCTATTATAATATTTAATATTCACTGAAATTTGGACTATTGTTTTGAGGATTTAATCTAAACTATTTTATCCAATCAGCATAATAATGAATCCTTTTTTTTTAAATTATACGTATAAATATCGATATTAACGCAGAATCGTAAGCTCCTAATGATGTTACCGGTGCATCATTTTTTGGTATTTTCCCCAGTGACTTCACCAAAAAGATAAAGATGAGCCAAACCCAGAAGCATGTCGGGAATACAGCAAAAGGCTACTGTGCGGTAATTCTTCAAAGACATACCGGATACACAAACTGGTTTAAGGCTTTCGTATTGGAAATGTCATATATGCGCTGTCATCTGTATAATTCGTTAGTGCCAGCGGACAGTTTCATCTGCGTACAAGTTGAAAGGCAATCTATCATGTCAAAACAAAACTCAGAACAAGATCAGAAAGGATAAGACCTTCAGTCCCGGTTACCAGTTTTTATCGTGGTGCTATTTTCTAAGAAAAGGTTCTTCAAATGCGTGGGGCTCGCTGGCCAAAGTATGGCCAACAGCAGACTTCGTGCTTCTGTCTTTCCACGTGAAATCAAGTCATGACTAAAAATACCTGTCGAAAGTCAGCAATGAGGAGATATTACATATTTATCAAAGTATTGTTATGATCATATATCAACCAAAATGATAAGGCTGAATAATTTCCCAAATAATGATATTAAAACTCACAAATTTACTTAAAGAAAACGAGGAAGCGAACCGGATGAATATCTCTATCTATAAAAGGCAGGATGTTTGCGTGTGTGTGTGTGTGTGTGTGTAACGAATGCACGGCCGCAATTTTCGACGGATTTGCACCAAAATTTACATGCACATGCTCCAAGTTAGTGGCAAGGCCAAGAACGACTTTGCATTTCCCAACTCCCATCTATAGTGGAAATAATCGATTTTTTCATGCTTCTACGGCAGTTTTCATATAGTTTGCGGCCATTTTCTACTGGCCAGAGTGAGAGCCTATAGCTGGCTGCCACGAATAGGCAGGAAGATTCTATTGGCCAGCGTGAGAGCCAACACCTGACTGACACGAATGTTAACTAGCATGCTATCATGCAAAAAAAAAAAAAATTATAGCTACATTCGTCACAAGTGGGAAAAATTTAAATCTGCATGTCACTTTACTCCAATTGGCTCATTCGCTTGCTTAAACTCAACGTTGATTCTGATTCCGCAGAACTGGGTTGGATGTGAAAAAGTATTTGTTATTAACATTCTTTTTTTCATTCGGTTTTTCCAGTTACGAATCATTTTTTAAAGCTGATCGTTTTGTGTTCATTTTGTTTAGTTCTTTTTTCGTAAGAGATTTAATGTTTAGTATAGAGCTTAGAAGAAATTCGCAATGTGAGATAGGCAAGAAGTAAGGCATTTAGCAACATCAGCACGGCTAAGGGCACTCCTTTAAAGGCAAGAAAGTGCAAAAATATTTTAAGTCAAGTGATAGCGATTGCTCTATGACTCGTACGATTTTTGAATCAAGCACAGGCAACGCCGGACCATGCTGCTAGTCTCTGAATAAAAAAGAATGAGCTGTCTATATTTCTGAGATGACATATTTTACATGTTTACACTATTTACATTGTTCGGACCATTGTCCTCATCTTTGTCGTTATATTCACGACGTTTCGGACGTTGTACCCTTCAGCCTTCATCAGGTGATTGGAATGTCGAACTGAACCCACTATTTCGTCCACTAAGTGAATAAAAGCTTTGGTTGGATTCATCCAATAACTTGAACCAAAGAATTGTGAGTTCAAAAGTTGGCCACAGCAGAGGTGAAGAAAAACTTGGAGAGTTGAGTTATTAAAGAGAAATAACTGAAACTAAGATATGTGAAAGAGGCATGACACGTGGAACTAGAACAATCTACCTCATTAGACGAAATAAAGTCTCTAGTTCGAAATCCCAATCTGCTGAAGAAGGCCAGAGCATACAAAGGCCGAAACGCCTTGAATATAACAATAATGATGAGGACAACAATCCGAACAATGTAAATAGTCTAAATAAAAATGATTAATTATATACATGCGGACTATTGTCTTCATCTTTACTTTTATTATCACAAACTTCAGACCATTGTGCTTTCTAGACCCTTGTACCACCAAGCACTGATGAGTTTCTTTTCAATCCAAGTAAACATCATTTGATCAATGAACGTAGAATGATCAACTTCAGCTGATCATGTCTTCTGAATATCTATTCTAGTTTGTATTTACCACTGTTCAGTCATTGCTCGCCCTGTTTCCAGACTTAAGCATTGAACTCACAATTACTATTTCGCCAAAATCACGAATCAACGATTTAATCCACTAGGCTGTTGTCTCCTTGGACAATCCCGAGTGTTGAAGCCTTAATCTTAATCAGCTGGTTGTTCAGACAGCTGCCTTTGCTGATGCAACATCACGCTAAATTGAGCAGTACTAAATTAGAACTAGACGAGATATTACCAGATATGATCAGCGAAGAGGAGAAATATATGCCTCAGTAGACTAAATAAAGTTTTAAGTTCGAAAGTCTATGAAGGTAACACAAGGACATGAAATTCAGAGTGTCTCAACATCGTAAACGTTGAGATAGAGACGAAGTCAATAGTCCGTATGTCAAGTGGGTAAATAATAATAACTCTTCAACTTCAGACAAAGAATTAATTAATCTAATATTTAGAGTATTTGTTTTAAAGCATTTCACCTCAAGCAGAGCGATAATCCCACTCGAATGCAAGGGGTTGTTGGGAGCGAAAGAGAATACGAAATTTTAGTCGGGAAAAGGGACAATAAAAGAACAGGATTCAGGAAGACAGAAGATGGCGATTGGCATTGCATGGAAGATTTTCAAGATTGTGTGTGGCAGAGAACCAAGGAATCGGAAGCTAGAAGTGCGAGAAAATAAACTATTAAAGTAGATATTAAGGTTACTACAAGTTATTTCAAGAGTAAAACGATGACAATTATTTGGCAATCTAGTAGCGCACAAGGAAAGCTTAATTGCCATGAAAATATTTACAGACAGAGTATAACCAGCTGAGGTCAGGGAGAAAATGATTGAAGTCAAGATGACAGGTGAGAATCGTTTGTATTAAACATCCTTCTTTGAATTTCGTCAGGAATTGTTTGTTAAAGTGAATTTTTATCAGGAATTGTCCGTTACAGCGAATTCTATCAGGAATTGTCTGCCACAGTGAATTTTATCAGGAATTGCCTGGTACAGAGAATTTTATCTGGAATTACCTGTCACAGTGAACCAACTTTCCTCGCAGGAAATCTTGGAATTGATTTCATATAGTCCTACCACTTCTAGTCAGAGTAAAACGTGAGCCCAGGAAGGCGCGAAAAATTTATCTAACTATTAAAGTAGATATTAAGGTTGCTACAAGTTATTTCAACAGTAAAACGATGACAATTATTATGGGGTAGATTGTCCTAGTTCCACGTGCTATGCCTCTTTCACATATCTTAGTTTCAGTTATTTCTCTTTAATAACTCAACTCTCCAAGTTTTTCTTCACTTCTGCTGTGGCCAAGTTATGAACTCACAACTGGGGCTTTAATATTTACAAGCCATTTATTGCACCAGTTAACCATTGATTGGAGATCTAGTTGCCAGTTTTACTTTGTTGGACCTGTCATACCTGTTTGATTTGCTACAAAGACAGAAGTAAATTGATATGTTAAAAATGCCTAGTCCTGAAATGATAATATCGAGAAGGTCTTCGAGAAAGATTGGAAACACCGTAAGATACGTTGTATTATATTTGCAGTACATGAATGTACAAGTTGCCACTGTATTTTTTATTTTGATTTTGCTAACATAACATGTCTTGACATTATTTGATCCAGAATTATATATATATTTGATCCAAGGTTTATATAAAGTAGAAATACTTATATCCGAACTTCAGTGTAGTTGGGATTATGGGGATGGGTTCAGATGCAATGTAGCATGACTATAACTTAAGAAAAACAAGAACTTGTCGCAATTAATGAAAAATTATGTCTAACGAAAGTAAATATTAATTTGCAATGTTTGATGCTTAGTAAGTTTTATTTTCAAATGTTTCTCTTATTTCTTTTTCATTTCGTTTACTTTTGGCTATTCTATTTTTTTTAATCTTTACGCCGACGTTGATGTGTATATACGTTTTTACCGAAAGTATACTTTCAGACATGGACGCATAAACACGTCAAATATTCAAAGAACAGCTACAGGCATGTTTATACGTCGATCTTGATTCATTTTATAGCATACCGCGCTTGAAACGAGTCAAATTGTCAATACATATGTCTGGTAAAGGTGTAAACCACCGCTATAATACTTCAAAGTGCATCCAATTCTCAGTTACTATATTAAAAACCAATAAAATAATTTTGTCTTAAAATGAAACTTTTTTTTCCTCAAAAATAATTGAAAGGGTTAAAGTAAGCCGTTTCTGCAGATTAAGCAGACTTCTACATTCTGTGCTACTGAACAATGATTTTTTTCTTCTGGAATTTGATGTGTCCCAGTCTTCTTCATCATCCTTCCTATTTTTCACCATTATTGGAAGAATTTGATTCTTCCTCTATTTCATGACAATCCAAATCATTTTGAAGCGATTCTAGTGTTGATTTTTTTTTGTAATTCATTAATTACTTCATTTATCCATTCTTTTAAATCATACGAAGTCAGAGAATTCAGTGCGTCATCTTCAAGCGCCTCTTTTAGTGTTTCGTTCAGATTATGCATTCGAATTAGGAGGTTCGTCCAGTTTTTCAATGATTTATCATCTTTGACCTAACGTGGAAGAATTTCTTTAACTTTTTCATCCAGTTGAAGTTTCTTCTGTGCGAAATATTATGGGTGGATAATTTTCAAGTTACTAACAATTATTTGCAAAGAAAAGAAAACATATTCCTACATCTAAATGGCAACACTGAGAAGTTCGAATATGAGGACTTCTACTGAACGAACATTTTGGCAAATATAGAACATCTCGGCTACTGTATAAATTGATATCTGGTACACACGAAACAAAAGCAAGACGCAACAGGGAACGAAATATAACACGTAAAAAAAGTTTTTTTTTCCATTGATTCATAGGATAATTCACAATTTACAATGCTCGCTAATACGTCACTCACTTCTGTTGTTCACTAACCACTTTCAATATGAACAATTGTAACATGTCTACGAAAATAACAGCAAAAGAAATATGTCTGCCAACAGTCTGACATCGTAATCTAACGGAAATAGATAAATAGAGTGAAGCTTTATATGAGGTCTGAATAATTAATGTTATTCGTCAATGAACGTAGGAGAATAATTAAGTCTCTTTTCGAATATATTGAAATAATAATGAGGCTAGGATTAGTGAGTCAGACAGCTATGGTTTCAAGAACAAAATAAACTGAACTCTAAAGGCTGGTGGCAACCATTCTAAAAGAAAGAAAACTTGTTACTTTAAATAGTGAAAAAGACACCGGGAATTAATGACACAATCTTTTCCAAGAAGTGATAGAAATTATCAAAATCTGTGGATAGGGAAATAGAATTAATGTGTCAACGGTGGTTTCTGTAAGTCAAACAGAAAAATACTCTTGGAAAAACATGGATATACCACTCTTATGAATCAAATAGTAGATTTTGAATCGGGAAGAAGGTCATTGTTATTCTCAAAATATCAATGCAATAATATTCTTACAATCCGTAACATGGCCAGGCTTTAAATAAGCTACAGATGGTTGATATCAGTCTATAGTTCTGAGATTAGGTATTATGTACACTGTTTAAATTATTCAGACTATTGTCCTCATCTTTGTCGCCATATTTATTACAACGTTTCGGCTGTTGTACGCTCCGGCCTTCTTCAGGTGGTTGGAATGTCGAACTGAACCCTTGATTTCGCTCACTGGGGTAGACTGTTCTAGTTCCACCTGCCATGTTTGATGGATGTCAGTTATCAGTTATCTCCTGTTAATCCCTCTCTCCGAGTTCTCCACTGCCTTAACCGGGTATTGAACTCACACTGTTTGGGTCTTGTCACTGGATCCTCAAGGACACATGGCACAGTGCATAAAGGCGTTGATTAGATCCAGTGACAGGACCCAAACAGAAGAAGGCCGGAGCGTACAACGGCCGAAACTTTGTAATAAACATGGCGACAATGATGAGGAAAATAGTTCGAATAGTGTAGAAGGTTGATAAACCGTAAAAAAAAAAATCAGTTGTATTTCTGAAGATAATTTTAAGTTTATTGTTAGTTGCTTTTGTGCTGTCTATTCCAATGTCCTTGTGGAAATTCTTCTTGAAACTTTTAGTCCTGGGTATGACGATAAACAGCATCCGACTGCAAAGTCTCTGATCGGGTGATCGGACGTCTTGATGTTGTTCTCAGTAATGGTAGCTTCTTTTAGGGCACTAGCTATGGGCAAACAATAAACCCCCAAACAAACACGAAACGCAGATTACTATCGTAAAAATAGCAGCAATTCCTTTTTATATATACAAATACCAATTTTTATAGTCAAATTACCAACAGTACATGTTTAAAACAAAATTACCAGTAATACATTTTATCAGTAGTTGAAGATATCTTCGTTCGCAGGGTGTCTCCTGCAGATGGGCTCTTAACAAGATATCAACTGACAACAGATATCGCTTGAGAAATCTTATCAATCTTGTGTTTCCGGATCAGGAATCAATGTGTAGTAAGTGTTATATCGTAAGATGGGTGAGTGATTATGAGAATATATTTTAGTCTAAATTTCTCTAGAAAAATGATTTCAATTTATTTGTAGCATTTTCCAATGTATATACGTATGAAAAAATAACTTTTATCGTAAAGACCCACGTATTCAATAGTCGGTCAATAACGTTTAATAACTGTCTTCTCATACAGGTATTTTGCAAAAGCCTACAATAATTACAAAATGCATTTACAAAATGCCGACTTATATATATATATATATATATATATATATATATATATATATATATATATATATATATAAGCAAATATATGGATATAGATCCGACAGTATGAAGAAAAATATACAGAAAAAACAAACAAAAAATGTTAATATGCAATTATGCTGTATTAATGTTAATATAAAGTCGACGTCGGACGTTTCGGTCTATTTTAATATTTGGAAATCATCTTCGAATACGTTTTCACAACATCGCCCACGTGACGACGACGTGATCATATTTAAACGGAACGCTGATCTTATATAAAAATTTCAGTTATCTGTTTGGATTAGTTGTGCCTTTATGTCCATCGTCTTTTGTGTTAAATTTTTATATGTTCTAATGTTAATTATGTTTAAATGAAAATGTCCATGAAGATGGTCTTAAATAGACCGGAACGTCCGACGTCGACTTTATATTAACATTAATACAGCATAATTGCATATTAAGATTTTTGTTTTTTTTTTCTGTATTTTTTTTCATATATATATATATATATATATATATATATATATATATATATATATATATATATATATATATATATGTATGTATGTATATGTATAATGCTATTGTGCGTTATATCCTATAATTAATAAAACTAATAGGAAAATGAATTTATAAATGAAATTGAAATGGTTCGATGCAGCCGTAAATTCTAAGTTAAATGATTCTTCTAACACTCTACCTGTAGATCTCTCTTCCGGCTTCTTTCTCCTCAGTGAAATTTGATCTTTAAAAATATAAGGGCAATGTAAATCGTTATGTTCTGTGTTCTTAATACTTGTTCTGTTATTTTATTCTCTCTCTTTAATAGTGTTTTTCTTCATATTCTCTCACACTCAGTTACTCCTTATGTCTTAGCGGTTTTATTGCTTTTCTTGGGGTGAAATGATTCAAAATAAAACCTTAACCTTGCGTCTGTAAATAATCATGGCATAATTATCAACAAGGAATTATACTGTCACCCCCCCCTTATAAGATATTGATTGTTTTATAATTTTTCAACTACTCATAAAGAGATTCCAGAAAATATCTGCCTTATTACAACACAGAATATTTCATGAGATATTTATAAACTGTATACGACATGTCATTGCTATATCGTGGCAACAGTGCTATGAACTTTAACAGATTTTCCAAATTTCTCTTTATTAGAAATATTATTTAAAATCCATGAGATATTATGTTATAGTTAAAAATTGTAGCTGCAGAACGACCGATAAATTTACAAATTTGTTTAATGAAATTTATTAAAAAAATCTCTATTGCAATGAGACTCTTAAAAAAGCACTATGTGAGATTTTTTTTTTACGACGTGATTTTATGCACTCTCTTTTAAAAGTGATTGAATATACTGTCATTACATCAAGACAACCTTTTATATTCAAACAGAAAGAGATGTTAAGGTGGAATAGGATTTGTTTATAAAAAAACATAACCGTCTCACTATATTATTCATAGACACTGATGTATTTTTGTGTTCCTTTTTTTTTAATCGACAGACAAAAACATTACTTTTTTCGATCGAGTTCTGGCGAGTGAGGAGCGATAATTGATTTCTTCGTTCTTACGTTATTTCTGTTTTTTTTTTATTCATGGTCCTAATTTTGTATTTTCTCTTTGTATTATTTTCTGTATATAATAATTATTTCTTACGTCCAAAATCATAAAAAAAATTAAAGTGTTGCCATATATTAAAATTAAAATTCATAAACCCAATATTTTACATATATGCAGCATGCTTTGAAACGAGTTTCAGAAGTCGTACATCTAATCAAGTAAACTATGGAATATCCAGATTGGGATTCGAAATTTTTGCATGCAAATTGCTGTCCAAAAATACACATGTTCCCCTTCGAAATGCCGCAGATTTTTACAGTTGGGGTCATGGTTGATCAACGAAAACTGCCACTTCATCAAATCAAGCGAGGGTTTTTAAAACCTGTTATATATATATATATATATATATATATATATATATATATATATATATATATATATATATAAACCGTTATATATATATATATATATATATATGAAAATTTCTCCGATTTAATCGGTAGAGAAGACAATATTTATGAATAAAAATGACAATAGGAAAACTGGTAATTGCTGACGCGTTTCGTCCAATGTGGACTTTATCAAAGCAAAATACGAAAAATGAAATTAAATGAACAAAGTAACTAATAAAAACAAAAAACAGAATGTACCTAGCAACTGGAATGTAGAGAAACGCTATTTTCATATTTTTTTTTTTTTTTTTTACCTGAAAAAATAACGTCAGAGATTGTCACGTGCGGAGAATATTGTCATTATATCTGTGTTGATGTTTTCAGCCATTTTCTTTCGATTTTATGAATCTGTTGTGCATATTTGTTTGTAAGAGTCTTAATTTTGTTAAGAAAGGTGAAATAGGGAAAAAGCCTGGGCGTAAATTAATATTTGGATAATTTTCTATGGCGGCACTCTCCAGAATTTTCCTTCTGAGTGAGATATTTTTTTTTTTTATGAGTGTAGCATTTTAAAATCAAAATTATGGTTGTATTTATTTCTATGTATGACTATTGCATTAGCTAAGTTGTTTTTTTGTGAGGTCTCTTTTTTGCTCATAAATGCGTTTTTTCAAACTTCTACTTGGTTCTCCAATATATTGGGAGGAGCAGTTTTGGCAATTTATTTTATAAATGCCTGCTTCAGAAATATTAGTGCTATTATTGTTTGAAGATCTTAGTATATCTATAATGGTTTTGGAGGTGTTTGTGACTATTTCAAGATTATTTAGATGGGATAGGTTATTCTGGATCGTGGACGTGGCAGAATTGGTCGGTAGTATTATATATCTGTTTTCATGTGATTTACTATTGCGGATTGTGTTATTAGTTTTGTTTCGTTTGTATATTTTGTATGCCTTTCTTCTTGCATTGTGGATGAAATGATATGGGTATTGTAGGTTTTTGAATGTGTTTTCTATGTAGGTTTCTTCTTTAAATAAGTATTGAGGACTACAGATTCTTAATGCTCTTAGATAGAAACCTATAATAATTCCAGATTTAATTTTTTGAAGGGTGGTTTGAGTAGAAGCTGATGAGATCATTTTTGTTTGTAGCCTTTCTGTAAACGTCAAAATTGAGTTCGTTGTTATTTCTAATTAACAAAATGTCCAGGAACGGAAGAGTGTAGTTGGTTTCAGTTTCGAGAGTGAAGTTTATTGTAGGTTCAATATTGTTAAGTTTGGAGAAGATCCGTTAAATTGGTGTTTTTGGAATTATTAATAACGAGTCGTCTATGTATCTGAAATATGAAGAGTTTGTAGGGAGAATATTTTTGAATGAGTCACTTTCTAGAAATTCTAAAAATAGACATGCAAGAACGCCGCTGAGAGGAGATCCCATTGGCAAACCAAATTTTCTGTCTGTAATGTTGTTTATTAAAAGTAAAGAAGCATAGCTTGGTAATTAGTTGGCACAGTTTTATAATTTTGTGTGTAGATATAGGTAATTGGATTTTTGCATTTTGTTAGGTGTTTTTTTAAGTAAATTTAAGCATTTATCTATGAGGACGTTTGTATAAAAGATTGTATATCTAAACTAGTCATATATTTGTTTTCAATGTCCTATTTTTTTTAGCTTGTTTAAGAGGTCGCCTGAATTTTTTATGTGTGATGGACTAATAGTGCCGAGAAGTGGAGTTAAAATTCTGCTTAGTTTGCCAGCTATTTTATGTGGAGCGCTGCCTATCCCTGATATGATAGGTCTCATTGGTATGTTCGGTTTATGCGTTTTTGGTAATCCATATAATATGGGTGTTTTTGGATGGTATTCAGTAAGCTTTAACCAGGAGAAGTGTTCATTTTTTAGTAGTTTTTTAATGTTGCTTGTAAACTTTTGTGTTTCTTTTATAGCTATGTTTTCATTTACTTTTTCATAGATGTTATCATCATTAATGAGCTCCCTCATCTTCTGTTGGTAAATGTGTTTACCCATAATTACAATTCCCCCGCCCTTATCAGAAGTAGATATATGTATGTTTTTGTTGTTAGCTAATTCTTTCAAGGCGTTGATGTATCTTCGAGGAAGTGCGGTGTCATTCGTGATTTTGTGTGTAGCTGTGATTAGGCCCTGAATATTGCCTTTGGTAAAATCGGAGTCATTGTGGTGATGATTTTTGATTATGTAATCTGTGATATCATATTTCGGTAATCCAGTGGCAAATTTCTGACCAAAGCTGAGTGCTTCTAGCTGTGTATCCGATAGTTGGAATTTGAATAAATTTGTTATTAGGTCTTTTCTGCCGATGTTGGACCATTTGCTATTATAAATGAGTTTGCTGAGTTTGTTCTGTAAAACACGGACTTTCTTCTTATTATTATATCTGACTGATCTTTTTATTTCATTCCGTTCGTGTTTTTGTAAGTGACTTCCCGTCATATATGCCTTATGGTAAAGAATAGCTTCTTCTTCTTTTAATTCCTGTATTGAATTTTTCAAAAATTCATGGGTATATGGAGGGAATATATGGTGCGACGATTTGATGAGCTTGTGTGAGCATTGAGGAATAACTTTTTCCTCAACGCAATTTCTAAGAAAGTTTTTCTTGTTTTTATATCTACTTAAAAACGCGTCAGCTATTACCAGTTTTCCTATTGTCATTTTTATTCATAAATATTGTCTTCATATTTGTCGACATGGAAAACAAAAACTTACACACAGATATAGTCAGAATATACAGGAAACAACTAATATCCGCCAATTCATATAAAAACAAGAAAAACTTTCTTAGAAACTTTCTCCAAACTTAACAACATTGAACCTACAATAAACTTCACTCTCGAAACTGAAACCAACTACACTCTTCCGTTCCTGGACATTTTGTTAATTAGAAATAACAACGAACTCAATTTTGACGTTTACAGAAAGGCTACAAACAAAAATGATCTCATCAGCTTCTACTCAAACCACCCTTCAAAAATTAAATCTGGAATTATTATAGGTTTCTATCTAAGAGCATTAAGAATCTGTAGTCCTCAATACTTATTTAAAGAAGAAACCTACATAGAAAACACATTCAAAAACCTACAATACCCATATCATTTCATCCACAATGCAAGAAGAAAGGCATACAAAATATACAAACGAAACAAAATTAATAACACAATCCGCAATAGTAAATCACATGAAAACAGATATATAATACTACCGACCAATTCTGCCACGTCCACGATCCAGAATAACCTATCCCATCTAAATAATCTTGAAATAGTCACAAACACCTCCAAAACCATTATAGATATACTAAGATCTTCAAACAATAATAGCACTAATATTTCTGAAGCAGGCATTTATAAAATAAATTGCCAAAACTGCTCCTCCCAATATATTGGAGAACCAAGTAGAAGTTTGAAAAAACGCATTTATGAGCACAAAAGAGACCTCACAAAAACAACTTAGCTAATGCAATAGTCATACATAGAAATAAATACAACCATAATTTTGATTTTAAAAATGCTACACTCATAAAAAAAGAAAATATCTCACTCAGAAGGAAAATTCTGGAGAGTGCCGCCATAGAAAATTATCCAAATATTAATTTACGCCCAGGCTTTTTCCCTATTTCACCTTTCTTAACAAACAAATATGCACAACAGATTCATAAAATCGAAAGAAAATGGCTGAAAACATCAACACAGATATAATGACAATATTCTCCGCACGTGACAATCTCTGACGTTATTTTTCAGGTAAAAAAAAAAAAAAAAAATATGAAAATAGCGTTTCTCTACATTCCAGTTGCTAGGTACATTCTGTTTTTGTTTTTATTAGTTACTTTGTTCATTTAATTTCATTTTCGTATTTTGCTTTGATAAAGTCCACATTGGACGAAACGCGTCAGCAATTACTAGTTTTCCTATTGTCATTTTTATTCATATATATATATCTTAAAACCCGTATATATATATATATATATATATATATATATATATATATATATATATATATATATATATATATAAAAGTGTATATAAATATAAATATATATATATATGTATGATTATTTATATATTATATGCGGTACTTATCAGAAAGCGCTCAATATCAGAGATAGAGCTAACATATTTGGTTGGATAGATGACAAAACGACGAAATTTCCCCACCACTTCCACAATAACACCAATACACGCAATCTACATAAACCCAAATATTTTAAAACATTAATCAGTTTGTCTGACGATCGCTAAAGCGTGAAACCCAGGGTCACAAACTCACATCTATCCAACTAAAATATATATATATATATATATATATATATATATATATTTTAAAACCCGTTATATATATATATATATATATATATATATATATATATATATATATATATATATATATTTTATATATATATATATATATATATATATATATATATATATTTTTTAAAAATTTATATATATATATATATATATATATATATATATATATATATATATATATATATAGTATTTCATTGAATGTAATAAAGCTACTTGAAAATTATTTTCGGAAACATTGCGCCAGGTGGGTCCCCAAAAAAATACAGACATACGTCTGATCTGTGATATTAACTGCATCTGGAACAAGACATGAATACACACAGATAGTTCTACTCCCAAATATGCCATCATTTCCACTTTTCCAGTGACTCTACAAGTGAGGACGTTTTCCTTCAATAACTAACCATCCTTTAAACGAATTCATCTAATCTAGTAAGATTAGCAGACTATTCTTTGGTGAAAAGTATTATTGAAAAATCAGTTGTCTTGCGTGTCCGTATGTCTTATATTCTTCAAACTCCATCGTCTAATCATAGACTGTATCAAAGAAAAATGATGATATTTGTACTTATTCTCTTTGGAATAACAGGGGGACAATTGTCATTGTATTAATTATAGTGCGTAGAGAGAGGGATATCTTCAGTGGAATACATGCTGACTCATTGACTTAGCATTCCACCACGTACGGGCTAACCTTTCTAAGATCTCTGGGTGCGGGAGGCGTGTTGACTCTTCAACTTTCTTGAGACCCAATGCCGTTTTGGTGCCGTTTTCATCTTATATCTGAAACACAGACAGAGACAATCCATTAATGCCAGAATTCTACGCCTACTCGATATTCTGACCGGTAATCTGGCATTGTCACCGTTCTCATTCAGTAACAATAGCATATCGTTTCTTGTTTTAACCGATATCCCTTAAAGATATATTTTTTTATGAAGGTTCATTGACTGGTCTTACATGTTTTACCACTTGATTTAGGATCCGATGTCTTGCTCTTCTAAAACCTTGCTCGTTGAAATACTGACTGAATATTTTATAGCTTGAAAATGTCTGAATATTTCTGTTGACACAGAACACAGACAGTCGGATCAGCATGAAAGACGAAAGTCTACGTTGCTAATTACAATTTACTTTGAGAGATCTGAATTAAACATTTATGTTTATCAGAAAAATCAAATTTTATTTGACAAAACATATTCACTTATCTTTTGAAATATTTAATTTTAAATTTGAGCAAAAGGAACTAGCATAAATTTTAACTGTGCAGATAGATGTTGCATTGATTCAGTAATTGTTAAGGTGTCCACCCCTTTTTATACAAGTGGACTCGCACAGTGTGCACTTGTACTGCTGCCGGTGAATACACGGGAGTGATACAGTGAGAGAATGAGGGAGAGTGTGAGGTAACCGCTTTGTAGGAATCACAGTCGCAAGCACATAGACTCAGAAGGAAGTCATACTTCGATACTGAACAGGCTGTATATATATATTATTATTGCTACTAACCGCATTTCTGGATCTACTAACCGAATTACCAATTGTATTATTACGTCAATACATTTATTTGTTATATTTCATTCCTGCGTTTATCATTCATTTTGAGACCGGATTTCATCCCGGAATCCACAAGAGTAATCAAAGCATTAAGTTCCGATTATTGAGAATTTAAATTATATACTATTTAAATTTTACACAAAACAGCATTTTCTTAGAAATGGAGTGCTATATCTTTCTTTCCTGCAGGGCAATTGAATGCTTGACAATTTCATCACAGGTGAAAATTCTACTTGAAGGCTCAGAGATGTTATACAGGAAGATACTAAATTACCAATGAAAAAAATATTTGAAAAAAAAAAAACAAATTGTTCAGGAAATGAAAACGAAAAGAAATATAATGAGAACGTTAGGTATGTTGAAATGAATACTCACAGGATATACATATATATATATAAAAGCGACAGAGGAAACCAGCGAATAGATTGAAGAAGAACGAAGAAAAAAAAAAAGAAAAAAATACTAAAAAAGAAGAAGAAGAAACAGAAGAACAAGATGATGATGATGATGATGATGATGATGATGATGAAGAAGACGAAGAAGAGGAAGATAGAAGAGGAGGAAGAGAAAAGGAAGAGAGAGGCGTAAGAGAAAAAGAATAATAAGAAGAAAAGGATGATGAACAAAAAAAAAAAGAAAAAGTAGAAGTAAACGTAGAGAGAAAAAGAAGAGAAGAACAAAAAGAAGAAACAGAAGAAGAGGTGAAAAAAAAGAGCCAAAAAAAAAAAGAAGAGGAAAATGAAGCAGTAGATGATACAGGGGGAGGAAGAATAGAAGAAGACGAAGAAAATAAAGAAGTAAATGAAGAAGTAGAAGTTAAAGAAGAAAAAGTATAAAAAGAAAAAGAAAGATAATTAGAAAATTTGAAGAAGAAAAAGACGAGAAGAAATGAGCAAAAAGCAGAAGAAGAAGAATAGGAAAAGAGAAGAAAAAGAACAAACAGAAAAAAAAACACAAGATCTATTGTTCTGTCTTCCATTAGAATTCCTATTTTATAATTAAATTGTCCATATTGAAATTCCTTAAATATATATTAATGTCACTCTTAAACATTTCAATGAATGCTCATTCTTGCTATTATAGTTTTTTGTTTGTTTATAAAGCAATGAATTAATCTGCGTACATTTTAACTGCTTTCAAACCCATCCTCAATTTTATGCACACATCAACACATGAACACGCAAACATACACCTAGGTGTGCGTCTTATGTACGCAGGGGTTATATTGTTATAACTATTTTGTTTTGAGGCACCTCGAGGTGGTGTAAGGGGCATCTCGAGGTAGTGTATGGGGTACCTCGAGATGGTACAAGGGGTACCTCGAGGTGGTGTAATGGTTAGCAAGCTTGTCTCGCTAGAACAATTACGGCTGTGTAGTGAGTTCGATTCTCATTGGGTGCCCCCTAATTTCGTCCTTGTGCCACATCTAAGCTATGCTTGGAAAACTATAACTATTTCGTTTTTTTGTAGTTTAAGCGCGTTGGATTACGATATGAAACAAACGGTTTTTATTGCTACTTTTTTCGGCGCTTTTATAAGTTTTAATTTTATTTTCTCTATCTTAATGATCTAAAAGACCCCTCTGGCTTCCATCAGTATGGCTGATGCTAACATCCAGGAAAGAGATTATTTGCGCTTTCCTCGAGCTAAACTTCTCAGCTAACATGAAGTGAAAAGACTATATAGAATCCATATCTTGGCCAACTGCAAAGAAAGTTTGTTCTCTATCAAATGCGATAAAATCATGGAAATATATGTCTACCATTCATCCATTCTTACAATATTGCTGCCACCTACAGTCCAGTGCCCTTTCTATTTAATTTGAGCTCCTTGATAAAATCAATCAGGAATATTATCGGTACTGACCTTGAAGCTTCGATTCAGTCACTTTCCCACTGTCGTAAAGTTGCCTCTATAAATAATCTCTATCTATAAAAGGCAGGATGTGTGTGTGTGTGTGTGTGTGTGTAACGAATGCACGGCCGCAATTTTCGACGGATTTGCACCAAAATTTACATGCACATGTTCAAAGTTAGCGGGAAGGTCAAGACCGACATTGCATTTCCCAACTCCCATCAATAGTGAAAATAATCGATTTTTTCATGCTTCTACGGCAGTTTTCATGTAGTTTGCGGCCATTTTCTACTGGACAGAGTGAGAGCCTATAGCTGGCTGCCACCAATAGGCAGGAATATTCTATTGGCCAGCATGCAAAAAAAGTCGATAGCTGCATTCGTCACAAGTGGGAAAAATTTAAATCTGCATAGCACTTTACTCCAATTGGCCTATTCGCTTGCTTAAACTCAACGTTGATTCTGATTCCGCAGTTGGGTTGGGTGTGAAAAAGAATTTGTTGTTTCTTTTTTCATTCGGTTTTTTCCAATTACGAGTCCTTTTTTAAAGCTGATTGTTTTGTGTTCATCTTGCTTAGTTCTTTTTTCGTAACAGATTTAATGTTTAGTATAGAGCTTAGAAAAAAAATTTGCAGTGTGAGATAGGCAAGAAGTAAGGCATGTAGCAACATCAGCACGGCAAAGGGCACTCCTTTAAAGGCAAGTAAGGGCAAAAATATTTTAAGTCAAGTGATAGCGATTGCTGTATGAGTCGTACAATTTTTGAATCAAGCACGGGCAACGCCGGGCCATGGTACTAGTTTTCTGTAAATACTTTCATGGTAATTGTTCGGATGAACTTTTCGCTATGATGAATAGACTTTATGAATTCTGCACTAGACTGGCGTTAAGTGCTCAAATTTACAATTGATTTGGCTAGATGTAGCCGTAAGTTCTATGCTAATAGTTTATTCCCTCGCACTTCTCGCTTGTGGAACTCCCTTCCGGTTCCATGCATTTCAGCTAACTTTAATATACAAAAGCTTAAATGCAATATCAGTAGCTATCTACTCTCCTCCTAATTGTTCTTTTCTCTTCATTATTAATGTTTCTTTTCCTAATTTTTCCACACACAGTAACCCTTTGACTCGTAGTGGCTTTACTGCATTGTATCGGCTGAAACCGATTTTAAAAAAGAAAAGAAAAAAATCTTGCGGGTGGGGGACAGTTCGGTGTGTTGTAATGGTTAACAAACTTGTCTCGCTATGTCAGCTGCGATTGATTAGTGTGATCTGTCCTCACTGTGTGTTCTATACATTCGTTCTTTTACTTCGCTTGCCCGGCGACATTATAATTAGAAAAAAAAAACAAACTATTTTTTTTGAATGTTACTTAGGAACTTGTGACGTCGAGGCTTGTTTTGAAGGAAGAAATTAATTTGGCCCTGATAATTAATTATTTTTTAATAGCTATATATGCTTTATATCAATGAAGGGCTTCGCTTTTGTAGATAAGAAGTTATTTTTATATTACGGGATAAAAGAATTATTGCTATTAGAGCAGATAAGAACGTAATTTTTTGTTTCATTAACAAATATACTATGTAAAACGCAGAAAAGTTTGCTATAATTATTTTTTTGAATATCTTATTATCTATTACAGTGGCACGGTTTGATGACATACATGACAGCTTTTCACAGAGATGCAGGGTCGGGCTTGATCATGCACATAACAAAATACAATGAATGATGAATGGTAGACTTATATATTTCCATGATTGTATCGCATTTGATAGAGAACAAACTTTCTTTGCAGTTGAATGTCTTTTTCAAGAGTTCGTTTAGGCATTTCAAAATTTTACTCAAAAGTTATCGAAGAGCTACTAGATAAATTGCAAGAACTCATTGCAAAATGAAACAATAAAAAAAAACAAATCAAAAAACAGTCAAATGATTGAATAAAATGATGTATTTTGGAATGATATTAGAACAAGTACGCTGGAAGCAAACCGTCTGCATATAGATAGCGAATAATTTAAGTAAATACACAAAAATAGACAAGGGCCTAAGACAAGGATGTGTCTTCTCACCGGACATATTTAACGTTTAACATTTTGATTGAAGCGATTTTGAGGAAATTAGAAAATTTACTGGGATTCATGAATGGCGACAGCAATTTCTCTCTTTTTCAAGAGTTCGTTAAAGCATTTCAAAATTTTACTCAAAATAATAGTAATAATAATAGTAATAGTCAATAAAATGGAAAAAAAAACGTTTTTATTCTTTCCTTGCAAACCCGTAGCAGTCATCCACGAGGTCCGTATGCAAGTAGATTGATTCGAATTCTACGTTTTATCAACACATTATTGGTTATTTAAAGCCAGAAAATGTTTTTAGATGTTTTTGTTGCGGTGGGGCGAGTGGTTAAGTTAAGAATAATTTAGTGACGCAAGTTTTACTAATTAACCCATAGTTGGTTCGGGAGAAGGGGTGGGTTCATACCTTTACCCAGGGTACTAGCGCTTATGTGAATATAACAGACCCAAGTGGAATTGGAAATCGGCTCTCCGATTAACAATCCCGGGTCGTTATCCATCACACAACCCGCACCCCCAAGCTCGCAGCACCTTGGCCATAATAACAGGAGAAACAAGGATCGAAATGATTGTTCATAGCGCCGACATCTGTCTGTATGTAACTGCTCTTGAGGAGTTTATAAATTATTCAATACTGACCTCAAAACTTTACTTCATGAAATAATGTTAATGTATGTGTGGTGAGATCGTCGGGCGATTTTTCATTTATCGTTCTTAAAATGAAACGAAGAACTAAGACCACAGGTTCGATGGATAAATTGTCTTCATTTTATATTTTTAATTTCACACATGCGCATTGTTTATTATTGATTTTGCCGACTACACAGTATAGTAGGGTCAGTTGGGCACCGTCTGTGAGTAAAAAGAGCAACTTGACGCAATTCACTCAGACAAAAATTTGGAAACGGCTTGCTGTACTGCTTGGCATTCATGCCGGAAGAACCAATACGAACATTCCAGGGAAGTTGGGTGTCAATCTAAGGAAAGTGTAGATGATTCTGAAAGAGTTGTATTAGTCCAATAATGATTACAAAGGTTTTTCGCATGATCACTTTTGATATGGACGTTATGCCTCCATTAATTCACAGGACCTCAGACTCAACACGGAAGCCTACATTAAGTGCCTTGAAAAGGTAGCACTGCCCTGTGTCAAGAGGATCGCTGTTGGAAGACCCTATGACTCTTCATTATGCCACAGAAGCAGGAGAGCTCACTCATGCCAGACAATTTCTACGACAACATCACCCCTAAATCGCGAGACTGAAATCTCCTTGATTATTATGTGTAAGCCGCAGTTGAGCAACAGATCAACAAAACCTTTCGTAACATGATCTGAAGTCAAGGATTATGGTAGCCTTTACCAACTTAAACAAGGAGGCCGTTCAGTATAGTTGAAGTCTTATGGAGGCCGTGTTTGAAGCCAATAGCGATTTTATTGAATACATTTATTCTTTAGTATTTCAAGATATTTTTGTGTAACTTTGGTAAACATTTCTGTTAAAATGAGATGTCATTTTTGCGTAATTTAGACTACAATATATCTATCGCACCCTGTACCCCTTATGTAACCAGCAGCTGCAAAGGGTAGAGTAAAGTTTATTCCAAAAGCACCCTGCGATCCATAATAACAGCTAGAATACCATAGGGTTGTTTTGTTCCACCATATTCCCGTGATCATGAGACCACGGATTATTCCCTTTTTTTCGATCGCTGCAAAACGCTTTGATGGAGAAAATCTCTCTCTAATGAAAGCCTTTTTAAAAAAGTTCGTTAAAGCATTTTCTCTACACAAAGTAAGAAATTTTACTCAAAAGTTATCGAAGAGCTACCAGATAAATTGCAACAATTCATTGCAAAATAAAACAAACACAAAAACAAAACAAAAAAAAAACAGGGAAATGATTGAATAAAATGATGTATTTCGGAATGATATTAGAACAACTTCGCTGGAAGCAAACCGTCTGCATACAGATAGAGAATGAATTATGTAATTACACAAAAAATAGAAAAGGACCTAAGACAAGGCTGTGCCTTCTCACCGGACATATTCAACGTTTAACATTTTGATTGAAGCGATTCTGAGAAAATTAGAAACTTTACTTGGATTCATTATTGGTGACAGCAATTTTAACAATATCCGATACGCAGATGACCTAGTGTCGATAACAGATATGGAAAGTAAACTATTGACACTCCTACAGAAGGCAGTAAAGAAAAACGAGAAGAAAGAATTAAGCATCATTTGTAAGACAGAATGTATGGTTGTGAGCAAAAGCAGCAACCCAAGATACCAAAGAGAAAGTGGAGATACCAAAACCTAGCAAGAACAAAAATTTTACATATCTAGGAAGTGATTTAACAGACGAGATCAGAGCTGGGTTGTTCAAACTCGCTCGCCTCAGTGCCAGGACCAAAATACGCGAAACTGTTGTCAGAGACATGCTTTTTGCCGACAACGCGGCGGTAACGACTCATACTCAGTGTGAATCAATGTCCTCATCATCTATAAGGAAACGACCATGCATTCACTGCCATATAGACGATTTAATATGGCAGTTCAGCAATTTGTTGTTCGTTTCTAACGATATTAACCTATAACTTATTACTTTGCTTAATTACTTGAAGGCATTTTCCCTTATTCTTACGCGCATTCGGAATTCTGCGTTACAATTTCTGTCGTTTGTTATGAAATTTTCCAGAAGCCAGAAATCTTGTTCTTTTTCATACCATTTTTGGGTTCAAAATTCAGGGCAGACTGGGTTCTATAGCTTCAGCTGGTAGCCAGTTAAGGAGAAAAACAGCCCTGACTTGAGAGCCATGGAGATAGCAATCTCGAAGGGAATGTCCTCCCCTATCGCGTTCAAGTAATCATGTCAATTCATACATAATAAAGAAAGAGAATATCTGGAGATCCATGAGCACATTTGTGTAAAAAAGGATATGGCATTAGATAATGCATGTCACCAGTTGCCAGAAATTGAAATCCGTTTTTTTTTTGTTTTGTTTTTTTTTTAGATTCTGGTGAACCGTTTTCCCTAGTCCGACAGAGACTTCGGTCTGAAAAAAAAAACAAAAAAACAAAAAAAAACAAACAAAAACAAGACATCAGCCTGAAAATGACAAATGTACTGGGACAAGGCACCTAAACACCACCAAGCATGGATATGAGTTCAGTACGGTCCATCCGTCCACGTACCTTGGCTCCACCATCGCTGACAACCTCTCCTTAGACGCAGAGATTAACACGAGAATCGGGAAGGCAGTCACAACACTTGTGCGCCTCACAATACATGTGTGGACCAACCTCAAGCTGTCAGTGAAGACCAAGTTGGCAGTGTACAACGCCTGCGTTATCAGCACACTGCTATATGGCAGCGAGGTTTGGACCACGTACGCCAGGCAAGAAAGGCGTCCGAACACCTTTCACATGAGAAGCATCCGCCGCATCCTGGGAACAGCGTGGCAGGACAAGGTGCCCAACATTGAGATCCTGTCTCGAGCAGGTTTGCCCAACATAGTCACACTGCTCAGACAGCGCAGGCCCCGTTAGTTTGGGCCACGTCCATCGCATGCTAGACGGCCGCATCCCCAAAGACCTCTTGTATGGAGAGCTGGATACTGGTAGTGCGTCCAAAGCTGCGATACCAAGATGTAGTGAGAGGCAATATGAAAGCTGTGGACATCAACACAGAGTCTTGGGAGAGCCTGGCAGCCATATGACTCAAGTGGAGAGGAACTCTGACCAAACACCTAAAGTCAGGTGAGGAGAAGCTGACACAAGTCGCCACGGAAATGCAGTCCCGCAGAAAAGCAAAGTGACAGCTCCAACAGACCAGAGACAGAAAACACATGCGACCTCTGCAACAGAGATTGCCACTCTCGCATCGGCCTCTACAGTCACAGACATCGTGGCTCCAACCAAACAGACAACTTGGATGCTACCCATGGTCAAACCTGACCGACAGAGGCCTACACAGTTTTAACAGAGGTAAGAAAATGCGCCACTTAAATCCGAATGATCAGTGGAAAAGGAAAATATGCTTTTGGAAAATTGAGCAAAGTATTAAGAAACAGAAAATGTTCGTTAGATTATTGGGCTGTTATGTAATATCAGTCCTTCTATATGACAGTAAAGCTGGAAGATCTCACAGATGAAGAGGCATTAGAAATGCGGTTCGAGAAAAGAAGACTGACATTATAATGGAATGAAAATGTGAGCAACAACGAATTTTATCAGTAAATGGAAAGAAAGACAGAATTTATAAGGAGACAACTGAAATTTCTAGAACAAATTATGAAGAAAGAGGGCTTTTGAAAATGTAACATTTGCAGTACGTGTCGACGAGAATAGGTGACAGAGGAAAGCAATGATTAACCGATTTAACGAACCTGTGTAAATATTAGGTTGGTGCAAAAATAATGACGTAATAATGTCGTTTTGACGTTAAAAAATATAAAAAAAAAACGACATTATTACGTCATTATTTTTGCACCAACCTAATAGCAGAACAGAGATTAGAAGAGATGTCAAAAAGAAAAACATTGCTAAGAGCCACAAAGGATAGGGGAGTTGTAGAGGACAATATCCAGATTCTGAAGGACACACATAAGGTGAAGAGAGTAAATGTATGTGATCCTTAATCTTGTTAGATTCTTCGTCCTTGTGTCTTGTCTCGTCAGGACGTTGACGATAATTGTTCTCCACATCTTCGCATCGTCGACATTAGCTGATTTTCTCCCTTTTACAAATTTCCCGTCCTCTGTCCCGCCATCTACTCAGATAAGGTCGTTAGATAAGTTGGTCCGCTGCCTTCCTCTATCTCTCCTGTCCTCGATGTGCCATGTGAAATTAAATTTTCCAAACCCTTTTGTTAGAATAGCGGTGTGCTGGATTTCGAATAGATTAAAACACGTTCAGTGCGTTGCAATTCTATTTCCTCTCAGTGTATTTATCATACAATTATTATAATTTCATATTTATGAATATTTTGCCAGAAAACGTTTGCAAAATAATATTCAGTGTCGTGCCTACAAGCGGGATAATGTAAATTTATGCCACCCGCAAGAATAAAATTTAGAATTACACAATGTCAGGAGATGCTGGCCATCATCCAAGATGCATCTCATTCACAGCACTTATAAAGACATGGAAATCGCCATGAAACTAGCACTTAATAATAAAATTAAAAGATGCAATCAGTGATTTGGCAATTCGGAAGCAAAATGCGATTATATTGAAATTCCGAAGAAATAGATTTTCATTGGCGAAAAAATAACGCAGATGCCATATCATGTGCAGCATATATGATGTTTTTCTAAGCATATCTTAGATGTGGCAAAAGGTAGAATGCATGGGGTGGGGGATGTCATTAAGAATCCAACTCACTACTCAGTTCTAAATTATTCTATCGAAAAAAAGCCTGGTAACAATTACACCACGTCGTTCTACCCAAAATATATTTACGTAAGTATATATATATATATATATATATATATATATATATATATATATATATATATATATATATGTTAAAATCTAAAAAAACGGATTTCAATTTCTGGCAACTGGTGACACGCATTATCTAATGCCATATCCTTTTTTACACAAACGCGGTCATGGATCTCAAAATATTCTCTTTATTATTTATGAATTGACATGATTACTTGAACGCGATAGGGGAGGACATTCCCTTCGAGATTGCTATCTCCATGGCTCTCAAGTCAGGGCTGTTTTTCTCCTAAACTGGCTACCAGCTGAAGCTATAGAACACAGTCTGCCCTGAATTTTGAACCCAAAGATGGCATGAAAAAGGACAGGATTTCTGACTTACCTTCTGGAAAATGTCATAACAAACGACAGAAATTGTAACACAGAATTCCGAATGCGCGTAAGAATAAAGGAAAATGCCTTCAAGAAATTAAGCAAAGTAATAAGTTATAGGTTAATATCGTTAGAAACGAACAACAAAATGCTGAACTGCCATATTAAATCGTCTATATGTCAGTGAATGCATGGTCGTTTCCTTATCGATGAAGAGGACATTTTTAGTGACTATGGTTCCAGTGGCGGATACTAAGAAATCCATGGACAGGTCTTTTGATCAAAATTTTAAGGAAAAGTGGCACTATAAGATCACTTACGTTTACAATGAGAAACAGAGAGTTAAAATTCCCGGTACACATACTGACGAAAGAGGACCCGGAGAAATTAAAACTCACAAGACAGATTTAAACAGAATACGCTGGAAGAAAAAGAGAGTAGTTTACCTTAAGAGATTTTGGGAATGGATGGAGGAACAAAAACAATGCTGGATGGTAAAAAGTCAGAAGTGTCTTAGAGCAACAAAGGGTTGGAAGTTATGGATAGCCATGATCGCCCACGCCCTTATTTATTTATGAACCACTTATATTGCGTCACATACAAGAGGAATTTGTTCGACCGCAAAAAAAGAAATGTTTTCTTATTCTTTATTTATCAAATAATTGGGAAAAACTTTCATTAATGTGATGTAAATTCAGATAGGGAATATAATTGTAACTGGGCTCCCAGAAATATAAAATCCATCGTTAAAGATGCTTGAAAAGACGTTTGTAACGCTCTAAAATTAACCAATACCCCGTACCATGAGACCAGAAACTGAGTAGTGATGCCATATCTTGGCTGGAGCTACACAATCCTTACTTTCACGCCTTGAAAATTCAGAAGTATTCCCAAGGCCTTATGAGAGATGAATCTTTTTCGCATTCTACAACCCCATCCCGAGAGACGAAACGTCGTGCTTTCCATGTCATATGTTCAGATTAGCATCATTCCTATTGTTCCACCAGTTTTGATCTTAAGAGTTAAGACTCGCCTAAAGAAATACCCATTTTCGAATCATACGTATTCCCTTCGTTTTCTTTGCATAAGAAGGAAATCCACTCAGACATCTTTCTTTCTATGACCGGCCCCGAGAAGAACGTGAAGTGAAATGATTCAATATTGGAAAAATGATATGACGATTTTGAAAAATAAAAGTGACTGTTTTAAATTTCCTCGGTGAACACTATCAAATGCTTCCAAGAAGGTTCACAAAACACCTTTTATTCAAGGTGATGTATCATGAATGGTAATTAATCTCTCCACTACATCTCACAAATAATCAACTGGTCCCGTGTCGTGCGAATGCCGTAGCCACATTATTCTACCTGGAATCTTCAGAATGCTTTTCAGGCCAGTTCTGGAAAACTTGTCCCCAATGACAGAGTTATCATTCTTGAATAATCTACCTTTGTGAGAATATGTAGGGGGTCTGTGTCAAATTATAATACTGTATATCTTACTAAGTACAGAGGGTATCAAAATAAAATTTGTATTTCTTGTAAGCTAATATTTCCAGGTTTTACACGTGTTCAATATGAGCGCCGTAGGTTTCACGACACACATCCAAACGATAATCTAATTCTTGCGAAACGCGATCGAGAATAGCGTTGTCCATGCTTGCCAAGACTTCAGTTATTCGCGTCTTTAGTTCATCCAATTTTCTAGAAAAGGGGAGACATGAAGCCATTCTCATACCCCCAGAGAAAGACGTCAGATAGCGTGAGGTCTGGAGATTTTGGTTACCATCGCAGGAACATGCGATCAGTCTGTCTGGAATGTCCAACCCATTTGTCAGCCAGAGTGGTGTTCAAAGATTTTACATTGACATTTGTAGCTTTTAAATGGATCAGTTGAATAATTCTACTATTTGTAGTACATGATGCAAGAATTCTTAGAATATGACATCAACATTTGAAACACACTGTATATTGATTGCATGAATGTGGGCAAGTGGTTAGGAAGCAGTTCCAAGTTAATGAGGTGTATAAAAAGTGCATGGTATACCATACCACGTGAAAACAATCCATGCCTTGATGAAGCGACCACTATACTTTGGCACATTTAGGTATCCCTAGAACCTTCCAAGTCGTGGGTGTGATGATAAAATAGATCTCAAAGGAAGGCATCTGATCGAAGGATTGGAAGCATGGATGAACGCGGAAGTACCTCTTAATTTTTTTTTTAAGCATTACACCCCGAGCAAGGCGTGAAGTCACTAGGATGCAGGGGGTTGCAGAAGATTTGGAGCGAGAGCAGATAGGAGTGATAGAAGTAAGGATAAGGAGAAGGATAGTGCATAGATCAAGGTAACTGGCGATGTCGATTGACATTACATTTGAATAGTTGGAGATTATAGCTCTCAGGGAAACTGGAATAGGGAAGGGAGTTCAACAGGCGAGAGGTGCGAGGTATGAAGCTATTGGAAGTAGAAGAGACGGCTACATTTAAAAGTTTCTACAGTTTGAGGGTGAGAGCGGGATGCCAGCCTCGTAGTGCACTTGAATTCGTGAAATCTGGGAACCAGTGAAAGCAGCTCATCGGAGCAATTACCATGAAAGTACTTGTAAAAAAGACAGAGAGAGGCGACGGCGCGTCTGTGAGAGAGTGACTGTAGACGAGATGCCAGATCAGGGCCAATTATATTACATATCCGCCTCTGGATTTTGTCAAGAACTCCGAGGTAAACAGAAGGTGCACCATACCATATATGGCAGCAATACCCCATGCAAGGGCGAATGGTTGATTTGTATATTTGAAGTATCGATTCCGGGGAGAAACATTTCCTGGCGCGGCACAGAGAGCCAACTTTCATCGCGGTGGACGATGCAATTGACTCAATGTATTTGTTCCATCTCAGGTCAGCAGTCAACGTGAGACCAAGCAGACGCAGAGAGTTGCTCTCAGGAAGTTGGCTATCAGACATTTTAATGGGGGGCAGGGAAGGATCTCTATGGTGGTTAATAGAGAGTAGTTTAGTTTTTGAGGCGTTAAAGTTGACCAGCCAATTCTTGACCCATTTAACGACCGATTGGAGGTCCATTTCAAGACGCACGGCCAGGTTAGTTTTGTCACCGACACTAGATTTGTTTTTGAGGCAGGAGTAAATTGTAGTGTCGCCGCGTAGATGCCAACTTGGGAATCTATGGCGTCAGGAAGGTCGTTGAGGAAAATAAGGAATAGAGTGGGGCCAAGGATGGAGCCTTGAGGAACACCTGCGTTCGTGGGATAGGAACTGGAGGAGAATCCGTTGAGAACGCCCTTCAATTCACGGTTTAACAGGAATGATTGTATTAGGTCAAACAATCGGCCTGTAATACCATAACCCTGGAGCTTGCGAAGAAGGCCGGCGCGCCAAATCCTATCAAACGCTTTGGAGATGTCTAGGGCCACGGTACGAGCCTCACCGTTATTTCTAAGGGCTTGGTAGACGGTTTCAATGATGGCCGTAAGCACATCAGCTGTAGATCGGGCGTAGCGGAAACCATATTGCTTGTCTGAGAATTGCTTTTGTTTCTTGGTTCACCCTGATCTGGGGTGGTAGCATCTGTTGGGATTCAAGCTATGGGCAAATACTGAAATCCCAAACAAAACACTATGAATGTATAAAAATACAATTTTATAGTCAAAATACTAGCAATACTTTTTAATGTAACAAAAATAACAGCAATGCCTATTCATAGTAAAATTAGCAAACAATACATTTTAAACCATCATGACAAGTATCTCTTGTTGACGGCAAACAATTGCGTTCAAGATATATTTAGCAAAACTTTTCAAATTATTTATATATCGGATGTAAATAACTCATAGATTGATAGCGATTTTCTAAGCACACATTAGATAAGGCACGAAGCAGAAAGTATGGGTCACCCAGTGAGGATCGAACTCACTACTCACAAGCTTTCTAACCATTACACCACGTCGAGGTGCCCAACCAATAGATTGATATGACCCTAAACAAACCAAGCAAACAATCAAAATGAACCGTGTTTTTGTATGACATTAAGATATATGATATCCGTCAATTTTTTAAATCAAATTCTATTTGTCCACACATACATGTATATGCATATCAGGCATGTATTCAATTTTGAAAGAAAAAAATAACATATTATATTTTTATTACTTCAAATTGAATTTCGGCATTAAATGACCCATGTAGAGTTGATTTGTCATTAAACAAACAAATCAATCACACAAGCAGTACTTCTCGTTACATTCACTTTAAAACAAATGGAACCGCGGCTCATAAAGCCAGCCCACATGTTATCACTTCTTCAGAGTCCAATAAACGACGCCACAAACCCAAATGAGTCCCTATTTTCGGTATCTTTGCGTTAACAGATGCACACTAGAGAATATTCTGTTAGCATATCCCACAAAAGCTGATATGTGTCAGCTACCTGCTGCATTGAACGTGATTTCAGCCTGCGTCGAATGTATGTTTTTGTAGACAATTCGTGCCTGACCACAATGTATGCGGCCATTAATGACCCCGGTTTAGACACACTATCGTTCATTGTGGGTAATAATATCCTACACCATATATACTTAGTACGCACGTTACTGTGTAGAACGATGTCAACTGTCCCCTCAGTTTCAGAAATTTCACCAAGAGCTGGCAAACTAGTGAAGGAGTGAATTTATATCGATGTTGTTCTTGTATTGTGTGTTCATTCCGGACGTTGGCGATCATGGCTCTCCGCAGTTTTTTTTCTCTTCTTTTGCCTTTTTATTATCTCCCCTAAAAATTGTATCACCACCCATTTACACAAGATCGTTATTGTTGTGGTGTCCTCCCTCTAAAGAGTGCATGTTAGACTCTTCCCCATACTATAAGATTAGTAGAACGGAAGACTTCAGGGAACAGCGAATAGATTGTGCACTAGTTCATTCGATATAAACTCTCACTAGTCGTGTAATACGCTTCTGGTGTACTTACTGTTTAATATACGATATATCTGCAAACCTGTTTTTTTTTTATTACTTAACCATTTACTTGGTCACAACATCTTCCTCCTACTAATTTATAATAGGCAGAAGAGTCTAACATAGACAATTTAGATGGAGAACACCACAAAAGTTATGCATATTTTTTATTCCTTCCCTTTTTCTATCAATGTGCCCTATGAATATTATATTTTCCTTGTCCTCTTTCCTCATTGAGTGCCTTAAAAATTTGAAATTTTTTTTCGTTTTTGTTTCCATTTTCTCTAAAACTTCATAGTTGCTTACGTGTTCAGTTAATGGTATTCTCAGCATCCTTTTGTAAAACCACATTTCTTTTGATTCAAGTCTCTTCTTCATCTGTAATGAGATTGTAAAATTATCAATAATACTAGGGAGAATGCTGAAATAAAAGTGAGATTTTCTTTTGTTTTCTCTACAGTAAGGTTATGCGTCTTCTGCACAAATGAGATTCGTAAATGCTAGATTTCTAAGTTATCTCTGACAATTGGAGACATTATAGTTATCAACACGGCGAGCAAAATTTGCCAATATTGGTTGAAGGCATTCATACCGATTTCGATTTGATACCTAAGAGATTAAAAAAAAAAAAACGAAAATTCACTTCCCTCTGCACGCCGTCTAATTAGAAAATATATTGAGAAAACATCTCGTCAGTGATATCTCATGAAAGTCAGCGAGAATTTAGACTAATCGCTTTCCAATAAACACATTAAACCTTTGAATAGTAACGTGAGAAGCTATAATCTTCGTTCTCGATATAGACATTGATTAAAATGTTAAATATTCTGCGAAAACAGACAGAGAATTATTGCTTGAATATTATCAAAATTTTATAATATTAATAATGTTATAATAGTAACAAAGCAAAATTGAGTGACGAGCCCTTCAAATTCCAAGAGAGTATAGGTGTATATCCTCATCACGCTAGAGTTGCTACTGTAGTTTCCAACAGCAAGTAGACTTTTTCTTTTGCAGGTGGAGTTGCCAACCGATGTTGCGTTGACATAACTTTCTAGATTGACTGAATACTAAAATATAGCGTTCCCAGTTTATTCAGTTATTTGACCTATAGATGCGTTTTGGAAAGAGAATACTGTCATGGTGCCTACCTAGACCGACAGAATGAACTCCTCCGAACGATATATATATATAAGAGAGACGAACCGTATTAGAAGAGTATTATTATGGATTTGGTATTAGGACGAATGGCAGAGTCTCGTTCGGGGATGTTGACCAACCCGATCCCGTTTATACGGGTTCTAAGGGTATTTTTTGGCCTAGCCTACGGGTTCGGGAAACCCAAGTTAAACTCGGCATTGTGCCACATGCAACCCTCGTGGGGGGTGGCTAGAAACCGAACCGTCTCGGCTTGACGTCGAACTCTCTGCCTCTGAGTAGAGAGGAACCCGGATGAGGCTCCGCCGAAATGCAGTGTCTCGGTCGGGGAGGTTAACCAACCCGATCCGTTTATATGGGTTCTACGGGCATTTTTTTGGCCGAGCCTACAGGCTCGGGAAACCCACGTTAAACTCGGCCTTGTGCCATATGCAACCCTCGTTTCTAGATACCGAATCGAGTCGAGCTGATAGCAGTCACGCCAACCCAGTCAGACAGTCATACTAACCCTTTCACTTCTTTGTATTATTTTTCGTGTAATATATTCTTTGTTATTTCTACTGTTGTGTTTCGTGTTGTTCTTCCATGGTCCTAACCGTGGACCATAACAAATACATTTCTGGCTTTTCCTGGCTTATTTATGCTCAAGTGAACGCAGCGGTGATGATCATTACTTTAATATTATTCAAATTGCCGTCATTGTCGTCGTCGGTTTTATTTCCTATCCAAGAATTTAATTTCCTTTTTGCTGACAGCTTCCTTTATGATAAAGCTGATGACTGAATTCGTCGCCAACGTGCAGGTTTAGGAAGCGCCGGTTTCAAGTGTCACTAAAACCCGCTCACATCATTCAATCCTTATTGCCGTTTGGCCCTGCACGTGTTGGTTGGAGGTGAAAGAAAATCAGAATAGAACATAGGAAAGTAGCGATAGCGTGAATATATTTAAGGTGGACATCAACTTGCCAGGAAGTGACCCACACACTTGATCTCGTGACCTTCTTCTTCGGCACATACCTAATGAGCCATGCAGAATGCAGTCGTCGACGGAATGTCGCTGATCCTGTTATAATTTCGAATGACACCTTCTGTAACATGTCCGTCATGCGTAGCCCTCTTTATCTGCTCGTTCAACATATGAGATCTGTTGCAATCGCCTTCCGTTGCTGTCTTTGGAGATGGTCAAGCTTAGTCTGGGTCTAGTGCTTATGCGTGTATATTTCTATGGTTGATCATTTTCTTGGAGAAGTGCCTTGCGTGGTCCAGTGAGTTTGAGAATGTTGCCCGTCAAGTGGGCCACCCTTAGTGGTAAGGTCGAATTATTAAAGTATTATTAATGATAAT
>CAHIKZ030004400.1:2072500-2085000 GCA_903632075.3 Acanthosepion pharaonis
GTTGCTTTCCCTTGTTTCTCTCTCTTTTCTCTCTATCCGCCCTGTGAGTATCTGATCCTCTAAGCCTGTCTTTCTCATTACGTGTCCCAGAAATTTCTGCTGCCTCTTCCTGATGTTAAGTATAAGTTTCCTCCTTGTTAAGTATAAATGTCCTCCTCTCCAAAACCTCATCGCTGCTCACATGCTCGGCCCATGGTACCCTTAGCATCCTTCTATAGAAGCATACCTCCGTTGCATCGGGTCCATCTTTGAGTAGAACGTCCAACACTCGTTGTTGTAAAGGGGGACAGATATCATGTAGCAGTTCAGTATTCTTTTCTATGTTAACAACGAAATCCTCCTGTTTAGGAATATTCTGCTTAGCTTTTGTAATTCGTCTTATAGCCATCGCAATACGTCTTCGGATCTTTGCGTTGCATTTACTGTCCTCTGAACACTTCCGAGATATTTAAATTTCCGCACCTGCTTGATTTTCGTGACACCGTCCTGTAAATCGCATTTCGGGATCATCTTTTTTGCTGATGACTATGCAATCTGTCTTCTTGTTGCTTATACTTTGTCCCTTCTTCTCACTCTTGTTTGCAATCTTTTGTAAGAAGTTTTAATAGGAACACTAATATTGCCAATTTGTGGAGATCCTGTCTGCCTATTAACAGAAGGGACACTGCCGGCAGAAGATGTAGAGAAATTCCTGATCCATTAATGACAGCAAATTATCAGATAGACAAAGATTTGCTTACAGAACCGTTTGCATATTTGCAAAAGATATTTATAACTCGTGTAAATTTAAAAGAAAAAAAAAATAATAAAAAAAAACTTTGTTTAAATATAAATCTGCATCATAAATGTCAAACTAGAAAAGAAGTGATTATGTCCAAGCTACCTATTATATATTTTATCATAACCCATTCGTATATCCTAAAAACGGAAGATTCTCCGGTGTGTGTTGCATGCCAAGAGCCATTACTCATAAAAACACATACTGACATTAGCTTAAAATACAACCAAACACGAAACTTAAAAGAACGTCATCAAAACATTGATTTGTTTACATATTTCTGTTCGTAAAAGAAATTAGACTGATTTCAAAAATATAACAAAAAAAAATAATAACCTTAACAAACAGTAATCTTAGTATATAAAATAAAAATGTTGAATTTATTTTATTTTTAAAATATTACATTAAAAAAGTATTACATTTCAGCATTAAATGACCTAATGTTTGATGTGCCATAAAACAAACCAAACCAAATCATATATAAATTGTTTTAAAAATTTCGCCCCAAGCAAGCCAATAAAGCTACGAAAACGCAAGATGTAATATGGCATTCAAATTATAAAAATCATTAAGCTTTGTTTTTGTATTCTAGAAATTAAATGGCGCCGATTTTTTTAAGATTCTTTTTTATATAAACCTATAAATTCTCATCATCCAGCATCAAAACGAAACAAAAATCCCAAACTCGCAAATTTAGAGAGGTAAGACATTTACCTGTCTTCATTTAATGATACCGTGATATAATTAAAATGTTCTGAGATTTGAATTTATGATAATCGCAAATCTCAGAATATCTCAGACGTGACTGAAATCTTGTTAAAAATATTACGGGTAAGTCGATTATATTTTCTTCTTTACCATTCATTTTATAAAATGAAAATCAAAAAGTATGGCATTCTATTTAAAATATACTGCTTATTTTGGCACCAGCTGTATTTAGCCTTCCTGTTAAAATATATACCGTTTTTTCTCTTGTCTTTATCGCCAGTTTCAGATTGATTTGAGTGTCTGCAATCCTGCAAAAACATCAAATTTCCCTCTAGCGTAATAAAAGTCCTTTAGACTCAAGTGTGTATTATTTTTCTCCTGAACTGAAAGTACGTATAGAAAAACAAAGCTACGATAACTTATATTTCATTTAAGCCATTTCTTTATTTTGATATTTCGTTTTCTTTCTTTCTTTCTTTCCTTCTTGCTTTCTTTCGCCTCAGTTTATTTTCTTTTTTTCCAGAATCTCATCTTACGTTTTGGAATTTCTTTTTCTTTCTTTCTTTCTTTCTTTCTTTCTTTCTTTCTTTCTTGTCATTGTTTATCTCTTTCTTTCTTTCTTTCTTTCTTTCTTTCTTTCTTTCTTTCTTGTCGTCATTGTTTATCTATTTCTTTTTCTTTTTTCTTTCTTTCTTTCTTTCTTTCATTCTTTCTTTCTTTCTTTCTTTCTTTCTTTCTTTCTTGTCATTGTTTATCTATTTCTTTCTTTCTTTCTTTCTTTCGTTTTTTTTTTCTTTTCTGTCGTCATTGTTTATCGGTTTCTTTCTTTTCTTTTCTTTCTTTCTTTCTTTCTTTCTTTCTTTCTTTTCATCTTTTTTCTTTCTTTCGTTCGTTCTTTCTTTCGTTCTTTTTTTCCTTCCTCTCGTCTGTTTTTCTTTCTTCCGTTCGTTTTTTTTTCTTCCTGTCGTCTGTCTTACTTTCGTTCACTTTTTCCTTGCTGTCGTCATTGTTTATCTCTTTCTTTCTTTCTTTCTTTCTTTCTTTCTTTAAGTTATCGTTTCTGTATTTTCTTTTCTTTTCCTAAATTCGGTTATTCTTTCTCATTTTCCACCTTTTTGCACTTTCTTAAATTTCTTTCTTTCTTTCCTGGCGTTTTACATTTTTTCTTTAATTTTTTTTTGTATTTCTTCTTTTCCACGTTTTTTTTCTTCTTTAGATCATTCTAATTTTTATCAGCTTCATTCAAATAGTTCTAGATTTTTTTTTCAACTTCCTGTTTATTCAGTCCATCTTCGACGTTCTTCCAGTCCAATAATACCAACAATCATATGGTACCGACGTTTAAAATCCGCTTTCCCATAAGAAAGGACAATGCCGGAATTCATATCAAACATCAACCACTCTACATTTTCGTAGCATTGGACACCATTATTTGTAAAGTTCTATTTCTTTGTTTTTTCAACCATTCGCTTCAAGGGGAAAATCTTTTCAATTCTCTAATACGTATTTTCTTGTAAATCTGAACAATACGTGAGATGATCATGGAAAATATCTATACATTATCTAACCTATATTGACAAAGTAGACATGGTTGAATATCTTATTAAAGCGGCATTTTTTTTTTCGCAAATTGTGACATGATGTACAATATTTGTTCAAGAAATAAGCCCGATATTTCAGGCTTTCATTAAAAAAACAAATTAAAAAAATCATCATCATCATTATCATCATCATCCATGATCACTATCCGGATTACTTCCGAGTGCGCTGGTGTCTCCGGGAAGAGAGGATCCCCAGGCGGGGCTATGCCGAAGGGCAGGGTGTCGTCTCAGAAGACAGCTACCCGACCGTTTTTTTACGGGGAAATTTTCGTCGAGCCTCCAGGCTCATATACCCCACAATAAATTCGGCCTTGTGCCACATCTGTTCGTGTGGGTCGGTTAATGAATATCGTCATATCCGGATTATTTCCGAGTGTGCTGGTCAAACTCTCTGTCTCCTTGCAGAGTCTAAAGGTAATTTTTGGCTGAGCCTACACGATCGGATACCCGACAATAAACTCGGCCTTGTGTCACATTCAACCGCGTGGGGTGGTTAGTGAATATCTCATTATCCATGACCGTGTGGTGTAGTCGCAGGTTCATTGCGTGGCTGATCAGTTCCCTCGACTGGTTGGTTTGAAACCTGAGAGCTATTCATTTATGCATAGTGTAGCTGTTTGGAGTAGTTTTGTCAATAAATAAATAAATAAATAAATAAATAAATAAAGAATTAAGACCATTTATTTGGTGTAACATATGTCCAGGACGATGCCCAGTGCCGCAATATTTGACGAGAGTAGGCCTATAAAGTATTGCTCAGGAATGCATTATACACAAGCTATATGAAAAAATAAGGTTTTTCACAAAAATCTCAAGGGTCGCACTATACATGAATAGGCTTATACACGAATATAGACGGCATTTAAAGGGAGCCTCATGTTGGTGTAATGGTTAGTAAGCTTGTCTTGATAGAACGATTACGACTGAGTAGTGAGTCCGCTCTTTACTGGTTGAGCCATTATTTCGGCCTTCTGCTACATTTAACTTACATATTTTGTATATCCTTTCTGGATAAAACTTAATTACTTTCCAATCACCTTAATATTTAAATGAATTTAATTTACTTTAGTTTTTATATCATTTCCAATAAAGCGTAATAATTTTCGTAACATCCTGATATTTAAATAAACTGATATCTGTCCTGATACCCTTTCTACTAAAATGTAATTACATTTAATCCACTATAATATTAAATAAATTTAAATTACATTTGTTTTAATACCATTTCTCCTAAAGCAAAATTAATTTTTAACATCCTACTTCGATATATATACGAGTGTAGCGCGGAGTTTTATGATCAGTTTTTTTTTTTTTTTTTTCCTTTTTACGCAAAAATTAGTGGGGCGCATTATACAGAGATATTTTTTTAGGAAGAGGTTTAATATTGTGCAGGAGCGAAAACAAAATTACGGTATCAAAATCTTGTATAAAGAAATAATGAAGACTGTTTATTTGCTATGAAATATGTCCAGGATTATGTCTACTAGAGCAATATTTGACTACGTTTGGCCTACTAGTATTGCTTAAAAGTTGGGCTCGCATTATACACGATTTATATGAATCGGAGAGCCGAGTTCTAATCCCAGTAGAGTTTATTGCATTCACTTACGTGCTAATACCCTTTGGAATCCATCTCTATTCCCCCCAGCTATAGGCAAATAGTAGGAAAGACTGGGTTCTATAGCCTTGACGGCAACTAGTCTAGGCAAAGGAAAGCTCTGAATTCAAAACTGTCTGTCGACCTGGAGTAGTAGATAGCGGCTCGGATTGAGGATTCGGAGAGCCGAGTTCGAATTCTAGTCGAATCATATGCATTCCTTTACATGCTAAAACCCTTGGGAAAGGTATGAATCCGCTTCTTCTTCCCCCTCCCCCCAGCTATGGGTGAATAGCCTTGGATGGCAACTGGTCTGCTGCAGAAAATAAATGGCAAACTATTGCGTGAAAAAATCTGCCTCGACAGTAATATATCGAAAGATACATGATCTCCTAAGTGGGTATCCCACATGGCACATAATTGACTGAATACATAAGAGGACAGAACAAGATGAAATTAGTGGAAAAAATACGTCGAAGTATATTTTTAGTGAATACGCATATTTGAGTAGACAAATATTACGATGGTTCTATCTACCCAGGGCACAAGTTCAAATCCTATATATATATATATATATATATATATATATATATTAAAAAAAGAGGGTTCTTTCTAGAAAGAAAATTCGGATTGCCAACACACAAACAGAATGTCTCATATCGAGAATATATATTGAACATGAAGAAAATTAATTATTTTTAATAATATATAAAAATCTCCACTTTCACCTGAAGACGGTTGCGAGACCAGACCAGAAACACGTGTCGTGAAATTATGTAAACAAAGTATAATATTTTTTCTCAATAAATCCACATTACAACCAAAAACGTTTGCGGCACCCTCTTTTTTTAATATACATACTTTTCTCGTTGGAACCACTACAACATATTTCTTTTATATATATATATATATATATATATATATCTTATGCCGATTTATATGTAAGCAACGTTTATTATTTTTTATTTGAATACTATATTAAATCTCGCGTCTTAGTGTCTTTATTACCTTGCTTGGGGTGAAATGATTAAAAGTATTATGATTTATATTTGGTTTGGTTTCGTTTGTTTTATGGTATATCAACGCATTGGGTCATTTAATGCCGAAATTTAATATTTTTATAATAAAATCATGTATTTAAATATTTATTAGAATAAAGTCATATATTTAAATAGTCAAAAATTCTATTTTAAATACAAAGACTGCTCTTTGTTAACGTTATTATACTTCGATATATTTTTTTGAAATCAGTTTAATTTCTCTTCGGAACTGAAATATGTAACAAAAATCTCTATTTTGATAAAGTTATTGTAAGTTTCTTTTTGGTAGTATTTTAAGCTACTTAAATTAAAATTGCATCAGTTTGTCAGTATGTGTTTTATGGGGAATGGATCGTGACATGCAACAAACACCAGAGAATCTTTCGTTTTTTTTTAGGATGTACGAATGGGTTATAATCGCCAGTCTCAGAGGAAAGCAGTCACTAGCTTACAGGCGGACAGATTTTGCCTCACAGTTCAGCGACCTAACGAAACTTACCTCTTTCTTAATACTCTGTTTAACTTTTGGAAAGCTTTCACTTCGCCCACAATGTCTCTTCGGATTTCAGGGCCCCGCATTCCTTCATCGGTTAAAACACTTCCCACATATTTAAATTGTTGCACTTGCTTGAATTTGGTATATCCATTTATTAATTTGCATGTTGGTATTTTACTTCTGTTGACGATTATATATTCTGCTTTCTTTTAATTGAGACATATATCTGTAGGAGTCCTTGCAGTTTCCTTTCATTGGTATCGATTTTCAAATTTTAAATCAACCTGGACACTACCAAAATGGGTGACCGCTTGGGAATATCATTTGCTGTAAGCTTGGATGTGTGGGTAGTGTAATGTGCTTACACCCATATCTAGTGGAAACATCGATTTTCGGACAATCACTGAAGTTAAGTAATATTGAGCCTGGTCAGTATCTAGATGGGTGACCGCTTGGTAGTATCAGGTGCTGTAAGCTTGGATGTGCGGCTGGTGTAATGGAATTGTGAATCGATGAACCGAGTTCAAATTCTAGTTGGGTTCGTTATATTCATTTACGCGCAAATAACTTTAGGAAAGGTATGCATCTGCTTCTTCTCCAGTAGCTATGGATTAAATTGTAAGGTTTGTTTCATTAATCATTACTAACTAAATAAAGAATTCTTACAGTCTAAAAATTTTCTGTTTTTATTTAACTTTCAATGGTCTGAGAAGCTGTAGAAAACGACAGATTCCGCTTTTATACGTACCTCATAGATAATAAGATTTTCAACAGAATAATTACATATACATTCGGTACACTGACAACATTATCATTTTAGCTAAGGATAAAATAGACTTTTATCACTAAATCATTATTATCTCAAAAATATTCATACAATCTAAATATGATTTCTGGCCTTAAATGACATGCAAATGGTTTATAAACCGTAAAAAAAACTAATCAATCAAATTAAATCAATGAAATGTAACGATTTTCCCGAGTTACTACGTGCTTATATTTCAAATTATTTCCCAGATTTGCATCCGGGTTTATTTTAACACCAACTGCCTCATTAGCATATGCTCTCGACAGCCATTTTATATTTGGCGACGATTGTAACCAAAATAAATTGACGTTATGACTTTTGTGTCAGCATTTCTTTGGTAATGCGCATTTATAATTAATAAAGAGCTGAGCACAATTAAAAGACGCTATAATTTTTGTAAAACTACAAAAAATCTAGCGCTTTCAAAGTTGGGATAATGCCCTTACATTTGATTTTTTTTCCATTGTTCTGTCAATGAAATCTGATACCACGCGCCGAGTTAATGGTTTTTACTTTCCTTGTAGTTTTCAGGTGTACTTCTTCATGTGTACCTATATTTATATATATTCACTGCGTCTCACATTAGACATTTCATCTTTATTTAATACTGATTGCAATCTAAAGATTTACCACTATCTGCGCAGTTTAGATGAAAGCTGATTAGTTCTGCGCAGACGGAGACAAATTAATGGCTGTCGATTTTATGAATCTTCGTGAAGGTCGAATTGTCACTTTGCGATATTTTAGCATGAAAGAGATTGCAATGTTGATTTGATGTGTGAAGCCTAACGTAGGAAAGTAGGAACGTCATTTTCAAATATGAAAACAGGCTGCAAATTGTAACAGTGAACGGATTGTGCCAGCGAGCTCTGAAGAGATACATCGAATATCCTGGAGGACTTCGAAGCTGAGCTTTATTTATAAATAAACTGAGAAGTTTATCATCGCAACGATCTGTGTCTAATATCATTAGAGCCATTATACGTCACTGTATGAAAAGTTTAGCGATCAGAGACGTAAAGCAGCGTAAAAAATATGATATCGGGTCGTAAATTAATTAGCAATACATGTGTTACTGTCAGAATCTGTCTCTAGTTCAAAAGACATCCATAACAAAAATCGAGTAATATGCCAACCGAATAAGTAAAGAACAATTTTTCGCCTGTTCTTTTTACCGAAGAATATCACGCTGCTATCGTTCACTGGATGCCAGAAGGCGATAACCTGTCCTCGCAGGAAGCTGGAGGTGGTGTGATGTTTTAGCCGTGAGATTATTATCGGCGGGGTAGTGCTGGGCTTATGGCGTGTTCACATTCACTGAAAACAATAAATGCATATCTGAGTAAAATGGCTTTCGAAAACACTTTTTTCTTGCAGTGATCGGCCTTTAGTTCATATTTTCCTTAAATCTTCCTGCTTGCTCAGGTATTCATTAATCAATTCCCACGTGTTCAATAATGAATGCTACGCGATCAATGCCCAGGTGTTCATTTATCATTACTCACGTATTCATTAATATATTCCCACACATTCATTAATCAATTCTCACGTGTGCATAAATCAATGTTCACGTGTTCATTCATCAATTCACAGCCACCATCTGTCGAACAAGAAGTTTCTTAAATCTCTTCTCCATCTATGACATGATCGTCCAGCATTTACTGCCATATAGGGTTACCGACATTACATTGAAAATTTATTTATTTTCTATATATTTGACGACTTTTTATTTATTGTTTTCTTATGACAATGCATTCTCTTTTCTTATAGTTAATAATTAGTTCTTCCTTGTTATTTTTCAATACTACATTGCCTAATAATGTTTCCGTTTTTTTAAATATTCTATGGTCGCAGATTCATCTGCATATTAGGTAAATAAATTTTAAATGGTTAATTAACATTCCAGCTGGTAACAGCAAAATTCTTATACATCTATCATATTATACATATATTATCCACATAAGTTTTATAATTTTAAACTTAATAGTGATTAAATTTGGATTTTAAAATTGGCAGTTTTTAATTTTAATATCAAATTTTATCATATAATTTAAGAATTATTGGTTGAGAATAAATTCTTTTTTAATATTACACCTATTTTAAAGATCTGAATAGCTATTATAACAGGACTTCGTTGTCAAGATATTTGAATTTTTCTATACTTGTATTTTGATTGGTCATTCTAGCTTTTGTAACAACGTTTTACCCTTGCGAAAGATCGTTAATTAATTTGGAACTTTTAAAACCATTTATTTTACATTCAACATCATCAATTGATAAGAAACCGGGGAAGTTGAAACAAAAAGGCTATTTTTGTAGTGATTTTATAACATACTTATGTTATATATTTTTTTAAAAATAAATAATTATATATATATATATATATTTATATATATATATATATATAAAAGTGAACATAGAAGGCAGCACTTAGAGGCGACAGTCTGTTTTCATGCTATATGCAATCGTCAGGCCACGATTGCATATAGCATGAAAACAGAACTCTTCTTTATCCCATAAATATAGCACCTTAAGACTATATTTCTTCATATATATATATATATATATATAAATATATATATATATATATATATATATATATATATATATATATATATGTGTGTATTATGTAGTAGTAGTAGTAGTAGTAGTAGTAGTGGTGGTAGTAGTAGTAATTAAGAATATCAAAAACTTAAAATCCTATAGTTAATAATTTTATTTCATAGGATTTGTTTGTAGGTCTTGAAGATTGAAAGCTGCTGTTTTTAGAGATCTCATGAAACACAAATTATTAACTCTGGAAATTTAAGTGTTTTTTATTCTTCAATTAATAATAATTTTAACCTGTCTTTTGACATAGCGCTCTCCTGGCTCTATATACACCTGGAAATTGCCATACGGATTACCATACTGTATAATTACTATATATATATATATATATATATATATATATATATATAGATAGATAGATAGATAGATAGATAGATAGATAGATATGTATGTATGTGTGTATGTGTGTATGTACAAGGGAAAACTATATTGCCGCTGTATTTAAAATGATGATAACACTTGTAGTCTTCCCATAAAGAAATTCCATCACCTTCCGCCGCCATCATATTAAAAACAGGCAGCAAACCAAACCGCACATGAACGGTTTCTGTCCTTCTTCTGATCGAAGCCGTACCTCTTGCTTTCCTATCCCAGTTTGACGTCTTAATCCTTTCAAATCCGGCACCTGCCATCTAGCAAGTCATGGGTAAGGGGGTGCAGAAGCTGCAAATTCCTATCTCGGATGCGGATTAAAAGCTTTATGTCCCAACCAAAAGGATATTTCTAATCTGCGCATACGGTATCACCTTTTCTTGTCCTTCTCATTTGCTCCCCACCACTGCCATTGGCTGATTCACATACTTCCCGCCTGCATCTTTCCTTGTTCTCTTAGCAAATATCTATTTTTTTTTTCTTATTTTCTCGTGGTTGCTTGCTATCTCTCTTTCCATATCGACACGACTGACTTTATCTTTAGAGTTGAATTTCAGTTTCTTTTTCTCCATTTTCTTTTCGATATTTCTGTATCGTTATAATTTTTTTTTTCAGCGAATCTCTTACACGTGTTCATCTGTCGGTCCGAATGTCCTTCTTTATTTTCATTGTATTTACTAGTATTGGCAGGGATTGTGGTATTTTCTTTTTGAATTCCATTGTTGTTATTTTTTTTTTTTTGCAGTATATTTTACAGACATGCGATATCAATTGTAAATTAAAATTATTCCTGTTGAATTGATATTGATATCATTCAATTAGTGAATGTATTTATTCACGCTGCATGAGTATATATATGTAAGTTATTAAGGCAATTCACCCCAAGCAACCCGACAATGCCACTAGGACGTAAGGGGTTACAGAAGATTGAGAACAAGAGTAAATAGACATATTTGGGGGAAGGATACAGAGAAGGACGGTGAACAAGCTCAGGGCATCAGATATCGATTAACATTACCCTTGAATGTTTGAAGATTATAGTCATCGGAGAAGCGGAATAGGAAGGGAGTTACACAGACAGGAAGTGCGGAAGAAGAAGCTGTTTGAGAAGAAAAGACGGTTACATTTAAACGTATATGCGATTTCTACAGATATAATGGATCTTTTTTTTATTAATCCGACAGATTTTATCTCTTTGTTTCGAACAATAAAGAAATATTAGAAAATTAAAATTTTCAGACACACCTGGTTGTATATTAATTTTCTTTATTTTATTATTTCGATTAGTCTCGGTCAGCATGGCCATCATCAGGAAAAAAAAGTCGCTGCTTGTTTGTAGCAGTGAATTGCAGGAGTGAATGACTGTTTATGAAGAAAATGAACTGTAGTTTTTATTTCTTTATCGCTAATTTTAGTCAATCATTGTATTGGTCAAAAGCCTCTTTCAAGTGGTTTTTAAAATAGAGGGTGGAAGATTCCAGACTCCTTGGTCATTCTGAATTTTATTATTTGCTGGGAATGGGATCTCTGTGTGTGTGTGTGTGTGTGTGTGTGTGTGTGTGTGTGTGTGTGTGTGTGTGTGGAATGTGTATGTTAACTGTATGTTATTTTTTAGTACTTTGGGAGAATGTGTGATGTGTGCATGTGTATATATTTGTGTGACTGTGTGTATAAGTCTGAGACTCAACACCTCTGCAAGCATGTCTGGCTTGTGTGAGTGAGAGATATGGGTAGGGCTTGAGTTGTGGGGTTATATATTAATTCTATCTTACGCACCCATCAGATATTAAAAGATTTAAATATATCGATTCAATCTAGCGCATATATACATATACATACATGCATGCATATGTATTGACAGACAGACAGATAGACAGACAAGCGGAAATCATTCATAGAGGTAGATAGATAGTCAGACAGAAAAGCGTAAATTCTACAGGCAGATAGATACTTAGATATATAGATAGAATATAAAGTTACAGACAAAGAGATAAATTAATAAATAGATGAATAGATAGATGAATAGATACATACATAGATTGATACACACACATATTGATAGATAAATAGACAGACAGGAAGATAAACATAATGCCTGTTTGACTGATATATATATATATATATATATATATATATATATATATATATATATATAAAGACATTTTTTGTTTAAACGTTCTTTTTTATAAATACAAATATTTAAGTAAATGCTCTGTTTATAATAAACAGTATTAAAAACATTTACATAAAAATGTCTTAAAACATAATTGTCGGACTTTGTACATTTCATAATGTGTGATGTCATTTGTTTACATTTGGATACGCATTAAGCAGATAAGAATGTATGAAAGAAAATCATGGAGAATTGTGTTTAAATAAAGTAAAATCGACCATGCTAACCGAACGCTCCTCTGTGGTTCAATAGGTGAATGTACGCCAGGCTATATGTGTGTTCCGTATAGGATACAGGTTCGATTTCTGTCGGAGGAC